>JAWQFJ010035033.1:7500-20000 GCA_034096865.1 Theodoxus fluviatilis | reverse complement strand
AGAAAGAAAGACAGAGACACACATAGAGCCAAAGAGAGAAAGCGACACACAGAGAGAGAAAGCGACACAGAGAGAGAGAGAGAGAAATAGAGACAGAGAGAGAGAAAGAAAGACAGAGACACACATAGAGCCAAAGAGAGAACGCGACACACAAAGAGAGAGAGACACACACAAAGAGAGAGAGACACACAAAGAGAGAAAGACACACAATGAGAGAGAGAGACACACACACAAAGAGAGAGAGACACACAAAGATAGAAAGACACACAAAGAGAGAGAGACAGACAGAAAGAGAGAGAGAGAGAGACAGAAAGAGAGAGAGAGAGAGAGAGAGAGAGAGAGAGAGAGAGAGGTAGCAGGACTCGAGATAGTGATGCTATTATGTGTTATGATGGCAACGGAATTGTGTCGCTGCTGCTGATGTGAGGTGTGATTATGATGATGAAGTTGGGAAGATAATGTAGCCGAGTTCAAAGCTTCCCTATTGAGTTATTTGCTCTCGTTTCTGTTAACCTGTTGCCTTGCGACATAGATGATTCTCTCTCTCTCTCTCTCTCTCTCTCTCTCTCTCTGTCTCTGTCTCTGTCTCTCTCTGTCTCTGTCTCTTTCTCTCTCTCTCTGTCTCTCTTTGTCTCTGTTTCTCTCTGTCTGTCTCTTTGTTTGTCTCTGTCTCTCTCTGTTCTCTCTCTCTCTCTCTCCATCTCCCTCTCCCCCCCCCCCTCCCTCTCTCTCTCTCTCTCTCTCTCTCTCTCTCTCTCTCTCTCTCTCTCTCTCTCTCTCTCTCTCATCCTTCCGCCTTCTACTTGTCCATTTTACACTGAAATGGAAAACGACGTACATGTTATGCTCTATTGTCCTGTTTATAATGACACGAGAGAAAAGTATATCTCTCGGTACATTCAGCGAACTGACTGTGCAGCTGTAGCTGAACGGACGTGGTGCAAGTGGTATGCTCTTAAACCTCACGCTCCGCGTTAGACGTTCATCGAACGTTATGGGAGAGCTCTCTCAGTTCAGTTCAGTTCAGTCTCTTAACCCTGAGATGGGTTGTTGAGGCACCACTGATGACTTTCATACGATCTTCCTCCATCGATCTCTATCCTCTGTGGCTCGCTGTGAGTCAGCAAAGGTCAAGCCTGTCCACTCTTTGATATTGTCTTCCCACCTCTTTCTCTGCCTGCCTCTTCTTCTCCCACCTGGTACGGTACCTTGCAGGATGGTCTTGGCCAGCCCACTGCCTCTTTACACGTGACCGTACCACTTCAGCTTTCTGCTTTCACGATTGAGAGCAGGTCTTCGTACTGTCCAATTGCTCTCCTGATCATGTTGCTGACTTCCCCATTCGTGACATGGTCTTTATATGAGATGTTCAGAATGTTGCGGTAGCATCTCATTTCCAGGGCTTGTATCCGTCTCTGTAGTTCAGATGTGAGTGTCCAGGACTCGCATGCATACAAGAATACGGAGATGGCCAGCGTGCGCATGAGCCTGATCTTCGACGCGAGAGTGATATTTCTGTCACGCCATATTGGCTTCAACTTTGCCAATGCTGCTGTTGTTTGTGCTATCCTGGGCCCGTATCCAGAATGGCGATTTATCTTTTTAACACTCGATGTATCCCCTAACCCCGGGTTATCTTGATCGGTTAGATAAGGTACGCTCGTCAGAGGATCCTAGGTTGCGCTTTGCTATATATACTGGTTTCCAGACAAGGGAGAGCGGAACAGACAGTTGGAATCGTCTGAGTTGAGAGATAAATCGGAGTAAAAATAACTTCTGGATACAGGCCCTGGACAGTATCTCTGGTTTGGACCCTTCATCAGTCCGCGTTAGACGTTCATCGAACGCATTGGTCCGCGTTAGACGTTCATCGAACGTAATGGGAGAGCTCTCTACTGCTGGAAAACCACATTGGGTCCGAGAGGGAACACTAGAAAGTGTGGAATATACAAAGAAACGAAGTGAAGTAGCTTTGGCGCAGAGTGCGGCGGATGGGACGGAAAGAATTAATAATTAATAATTAAGATTTGAAGGACGACGATGAACGTCACGTCACGATGTCACTTATGTGACGGAGGCTCGCTGGTATCGCCATGACGACGAAACTCACATGTTTTACTGTGTAGTATTTTAATCGATGTATAAACACTTGAAATCTTCGATTTACTGTCCTTCCAATGTTGATACATACCAGTCATCAGATGCGCTGTAAAGTAGACAAAAGTACGTCAGAATGTGTGTACATAGCTGTTCTATACGCCAAGTGAGTCTACATATCACAGCCACATCTTCAGGGGCTACGTAGAGTTCCTAAATCATACGTTCCCAGCTTAATTGCCACTGTGAGAATATAGGCACTCATTTGTTACATCAGCGAATGTTATATCTAATGAGATAGGCCGGAGACGCGTTCAGTAGGCCTACATATCCACTAGACATTAGGTACACGTCCAGTGCACGTTTAGTACATATCCACTAGACATTAAGTACACTTACAGTACACGTTCAGTATATATCCACTAGATACAAAATCGAGCACGTCTACCTGACGATGATGGCTCTCTATTGCGGAGGGCCGCTATTGCGGGCGGCCGCTATTGCGGGATTTGTTTTGGTCAAACGTTCTTAAGGCCATTTTGATTCTTTTGTCCTAAAACGCCTAAAAACCCATAAAATTTGTGTAACAAAAAAAAAGAAAGAAATTTTTTCGTTTTTTTTTCTCTAAAAATTTTCCCCAAAATTTCTGGATCGGGTTTTACCGATAGCGCTCAGCCTAGGCTGCACCCGCCACCCCGCCTGACTGACTTAGCCTGTCCGGGGAGTTTCACCTAAACCCGGTGTCGCGAAATATTCTTTCGCTGTGCTAGTTTATTGCGGAAGTGCTTCTGCGCATGCGCGCACCAGTTTTATCACGGTTACGCACACCCATTCAATGTTTGCGTTTTCAGTTTACACTGCAAGTACAACTACAAGTTGCCAGTGATATTTTATCGTGACACTGACGCAGATTTAGTAAATTCTGGTTTTGTTATAGTGTTATTTTCTCAGACGCAGCATTTCATCACCGCTCATAACACATGCAGGGTAACTTTTTACAAGTTTTGTCCGTTTAAAGCTTAGATTTAGTTTGTTGCGTCACAAATAAAAATTAATGTTAGTCTTTCCAACTTTCACATCACCGTTTGCTAAATTAGCAACACTGTTTTTACAGCGAGTCCTGGTGCGCGCATGCGCAGAAGCACTTCCGCGATAAACTAGCACAGCGAAAGAATATTTCGCGACACCGGACGCGTTACTTTTTGTCACGTTTGTGTCCAACATCAGCGACGGGCCCTGGAGTTAGGGCGTAGAGACGGGGTCGGCTCTCTATTGCGGAGGGCCGCTATTGCGGGGGGCCGCTATTTCGGGATTTTTTTGGGGCAAAAGTTCTTAAAGCCATTTTGATTCTTATGTCCTAAAACGCCAAAAAAAAATACAATTTTTGTTACTTTTTTAACTTAGAAATTTTTTCGGGTTTTTCCGATAGCGCTCAGCCTAGGCCGCACCCGCCACCCCACCTGACTGACTTAGCCTGTCCGGGGAGTTTCACCTGAACCCGGATGCGTTACTTTTTGTCACGTTTGTGTCCAACATCAGCGTCGGGCGCTGGAGTTAGGGCGTAGGGACCACCCGTTGAGAGTCAAACGTGGAATGGAGTTAGAATATGAAGTTTCACCCGTTATTGATAAAAACCGAAAAAATTTCAAAGTTTTTAAAATACAAAGTAACAAAAAGTTTATGGTTTTGTATGCGTTTTAGGACAAAAGAATCAAAATGGCCTTAAGAACTTTTGACCAAAAAAAATCTCGCAATAGCGGCCCCCCGCAATAGCGGCCCACCGCAATAGCGAACACATTCCGACAAACAGACTGACTGAGAGCGAGAGAGAGAGAGAGAGAGAGAGAGAGAGAGAGAGAGAGAGAGAGAGAGAGAGAGAGAGAGAGAGAGAGAGAGAGAGCAATTTGTACTTGAAATTACGTCAGCCAGGCTTCACACTTCTGACTGTTCCGTAAAGCTCCGCCCTGACTAGACACCGACATGTGTCAACGATTTCTTGAAGCTCTTTCTGCCGGACGTATCCCATTGTCTTTGTAAATGCCAGCAAACCCAACTTTTGATCACTATTGACTTTAAACACTACAGTCACCCTCTATGCATCGACGCGCTCATACTGTACTGTAGTGCTTGACAGAAAGCGAGAAGGATGTGAGGGCTGGCCCGGACTCTTCAGGAGCACATGCACTGTGAAATACAACCTACGTAAGCCTATCTGATTCAAAATCTGCCTGTACAGAGCGTGTGGAGAAAAAGCAGAATGAAAAACAAAATCGCGGAAGAAACTTGTTCAAACGTGTGATTCTTCCTCACACTGTTGCTGAAAGAAGCCCCGAAACTCCGAAACCCCGTCTTGTGCTGTGTTGTGCCTTACACAAAGGAGTCGCCTTGTTGCGCAGCAGACGATATTTTTGCCGTGTGCGTCTGCCACTGACCCTGTAATCCTCTGCATCACGTGACACACGCATTTGGTGACCTACATCAGCAGGGTAGGGGCGAGGGATACTTCCGTCCTGTGGCCTGCAGTCAGAGAGAGCTGTAGAGAGAGGCAAGGAAAGCTGACGGTTAGACTACGTCGGCACTGGAAAAGAGCTCGATGAATGGGAGCGCTGCTGATTCAACAGACTTCAGTATTTCTCTCCCTGTGGCCTTGGTGTCAGCACACAACAGACAGGGCGACGTAGATTTAGCTGGAAGGCGACTCCAGCTCCACACAGAGAGGACTGTGTAGAGTGCAACCACCAACTGGCCACTCAAGCTGACGTGCTGCTGCTGTCGTCATTGATTTCTTACCGTGAGCAGAGAATGAGTTGCCAAGCAGCCTACGTTTATGTAATAGTCCTGGTCAATACCTCGACTTTTATTTTCATCTCGTGCTTTGCATTCCCACTGCTGACTCGATGAGTCACCCGAGAACGAGGAAAATCCGCCTGCTGTGACAGCCTCCCTGTGAGAGAGAGTTGAGAGTGTGTGTCGCTCAGCGTCGAGCGAGTTATTTCACCCAAACTGAGGCATTACGAATCTCGTATCAAGGTTCTCATCTGGAAACTTTCAGTCCGATTGATGGTACAAGTCAAGAGACTGGAGTTCATGAAAGAAAGACAATGTCATCGTCCTCCAGCTGATGAAACACAGTGACGTCAGCCACCCGGACAGAGCCAGCCATGGCGTCCTCCAGTACTGGCAGCAGACAGACCCCTCCACCCGGTACCCCACCCACCCCCATGACGTCACAGGAAGGCAACAGCAAGCCCCGTGGCCACCCAGGGGAGGACCGAAGGAAGGGCAGGAAAAAACTGGTAGGTTGTCTTCCCTAGCTCGCTTTCTTGTGGTTCCCTTGTCCATCAGGGAACATGGAAAGTGTGCCTTGCTAGGTACACGGTTATTTTCTCTGGCCATCCCTGTCACTGTCTGACGTAGGGCTCTGTGGCCGAGTGGTCAGCGCTTGACCTGCAGTCACTCTCGACCAGTGGGTGCGGCGTTCGAAGCTGCGCGTGTTCCCGAAGTTGCTTCCTTAGCAAGATGTTACACTCACGTAATTTCTCCCATTCCTCTCTCTCTCTCTCTCTCTCTCTCTCTCTCTCTCTCTCTCTCTCTCTCATATATATATATATATATATATATATATACATATATATCTGTGTCTCTATCTCTCTGTCTCTATATATATCTGTATCTTTTTCCGTCTCTTGCTCCGTCTCTCTCCGTCTCTCTCCCTTTCCCTCTTCCCCCTCCCCCTCTCTCCCTCTCCCTCACCCCAACCCCCTCCCCCCTCTCTCTCTCTCTCTCTCTCTCTCTCTCTTTCTCTCTCTTTCTCTCTCTTTCCCTTTCTCTCTGTCTCTCTGTCTCTGTATCTCTCCCTCTCTCTGTCTCTCTCTCTCTTCTCCCTCCCTCCCTCCCTCTCCCCCACCCTCTCCAACCCCCCTCTCTCTCCATCCCACCCACCCTCTCTCTCCAACCCACCCACCCTCTCTCTCCAACCCACCAACCCTCTTACTCTCATTCTCTCTTCCCTTCCTTCCCTTTCCCCAGCTCCCCCCCCCATATCTCTCTCTCTCTCTCTCTCTCTCTCTCTCTCTCTCTCTCTCTCTCTCTCTCTCTCTCTCTCTCTCTCTCTCTCTCTCTCTCTCGCCTGCGCCTTCCATGCAACAACAGCACTGTCTTGCGGACCACTCTTCTACATATCTATCTATCTATCTATCTATCTATCTATCTATCTATCTATCTATCTATCTATCTATCTATCTATCTATCTATCTATCTATCTATCTATCTATCTATCTATCTATCTATCTATCTATCTATCTATCTATCTATCTATCTATCTATCTATCTATCTATCTATCTATCTATCTATCTATATATCTATCTATCTCTCACACTCCCTATCTCCCCCCCCCCCCTCTCTCTCTCTCTCTCTGTTTCTCTCTCTCTCTCTCTGTCTCTCTCTCTCTCTCTCTCTCTCTCTCTCTCTCTCTCTCTCTCTCTCTCTTCCCCCCCCCCCCCCTCGCTCGCTCGCTTGCTTGCTTGCCTGTTCGACCTCGTGCAAGCTGTCGACAGTTCCCACACCACCAGTTGCAGTGCAAGGGTTCGGGTAGTTGTGCTGCCCTTGCACAAGGCTGGGTGGGGGGGGGGGGGGACTGGGGGAGGGGAGTGCGGGAGGAGGGAAGGGGGCGAGACTCGAGGGAGAGGGGGGAGGACAAGGCTGACTGCCAGGGGATCTGACGCCATTGAAAACGCCCTTCCATTCAAAGGACGTCAACTCTGAAAGCACCTTTCAACCTGACTAGAACGCTCAACGTTCTCGCCTACTTCAACGAAATGCTAGTTCTCTATGGACTCAAATCCAGAGGCTGATCTCAAACTTCAATCTCAGTGACAACAGCGAAATGCAGTCATGAGTGACAGTCTGTAAAGGATATGCTATGCAGTGGGTGCACGCACGCGTGTGCATGTATGCAGATTGATGCGAGTGTTTTTGCGTGCCTATGCATGTATGGCTCATGATGAGTGTACATGTGTGCATACGCGTCTGTGTGTGTCCCTGGCCACGCGTGCGAGCGTGAGTGTGTATGTATGCATGCACATACGAGCGTCTGAGTGAAAAGATGCCTAGTCCTAAATTAGGATATTTCACTTTGTTCATAATCATATCATCCAAACATATCTAGTCAATAAGAAAAACCAGAATGAGGCAATGTATTTATTTATTAAAAAGTTCTTAAACATGCATAAGCTTTTTACTGTCATTTTGAGTAATTGACCTCTGAAAATTTTAGTTGTTGTTTTTAATTAATATAACTGTCCATCAATACAATCTTTAAAATATCGATTTAGACTTTGTAGGTTAAAAGAATCGCAGAATAAAACGCAAATACAGAATTTAAGCCAAAAAAAAGTTTCTATAGCTATTTTAGCTGATTGCTCAAAATCAACGTGCGTTCTCACAGCTTTTTTGCTTTTTCCTTGTACATGGGTAAAACGAAACTTTTTACTGCACCAGAGCTCTGTCTCTGCAGAAAGACAAACACTTCTCCCCTTACATTGCAAGTCTTCAAACTTTGCTTACTTCGTTTCGGCCGCGAATATTGTCTGCCCATTTCAATCTTTTGTTTCGGCTGCCTCTTCCCCTGTTTTGCCATGCACATTTTTTTCTGTGCATCTCCTATTTTGGGTGTGTGATAGATGTTTACGTCCAATCCAAGTGAAGTCAAAGTCACGTCAGTTATTTGGCAGTGATCACATGTCGGATAATTATTGGTAAATATTGGATCCTGGTACTACTTATGTAACCTTCGATTAGAAGTCGAATAGCATAAAGAAAACTTCTCAATACATCAAAGAGTAAAATCTTATATTCATTCAAGCACACACATTTGTGCTTTTATCAAACAACACTTAAGACTGATTTGGAATGTTGTTATTTTTCACTGCACGTAGTTGGCATTTTCGGCAAAACTTAATTTGACGGGACTTCCTGTGTGTGCGTTTGCTGGCACACAAGCGTGCGTTCGCACTCTCTCACAAACACACATCTCGCATGGACAGGCATACACATATACACACACTCTCACTTAACAGTATGCACGCTCTTGTGCATGCACGCAATATGCACACAAGCACACATATTTTAAGACCAGCACAGTCTCACTGATTTAAGTCATAGCCACTGTTGTAGTTGAGTTTAACATACAGAGCCGAAGCCCTGCGTGGGACAGACAGGAAAATGTTGGACCACAGGCGGGGTCTGAACTCGCGACCTTTCGATCAGCGCCCGAAATGCTCTACCAGATGAGCTACCATGGTCCGTGTTGTCTTCTCCTGTCTATACAGCCGTGTATCAGCCGCTGCTGTTTCGACCTTACATGCTCGGGTGACCCAAATCCCAACACTTACATGTTATTTGCTAGTCTTTCCCAACTGTTATGGGTCTTTCTCTAGTCAACCAGTCTATCCTGAGAGTAAAGATATCAGCACTAATGAATGATTTGTAGACACGCCTCTTCTTGTCATAAACATGGATGTCGACATTTGGCTCTTTGTTTTTCAGAACATGGAAGTCTTTAACAAAGTCTATTACAAGAAAGGCAAGGTCCAAGTTTTCCCGGATTTCGTAGAATCCAAGGTGACGCTTTACAAGAGAGTGACTCCTGCCAGACCACCCCCGCCTGCAGGCGCGGTCAGAGATGCTCAGGGTTCAAGGGAACAGACGACTCCATCCACGGCCACTGAGAGGTCTACAGGGCAAAGCTCCAACGTCTCCACAGACAGAAAGCAGCAGGGAGAACAGAAAAAGGCGACTGGTTCTGCAGAAAGTCTTGGTGGAACTTTGCAAGACAAGAACGATGTTGCGGAAACTCAAAGCCTTTCTTCTAAAAGAAACATCGAAGCCTCATCAGGCGGGAAAGACGGAGACAGCGGCGACCAGGCAAAACCAAAGAAAATACGAATCAATGAGCCGCCCTCCTATGCCCTGGACGAAGACAAAATGCGAAATCCAAAAATAGTCGAGCATCTGGAGTCGGAAGATTGGGAGTTCCTGGTTGTACAGCTTGTCAAGGCAGCCCTGGAGGAAATCATGGGCCCGGATGATCCTCCAGTGTTCCTCTTCCACAACCAGGACCTGAGCAGCAAGACAGGCAACAGCAAGTCAGGCGAGAAAGACATCTTTGTCCTCCACCCACACCTGGGAGTCCTCCTTTTGGAGGTCAAGGCCGTCAAGAACAAGGACGCCTTCTCCCGTTTCGACGAGGCTACTGCTCAACTCCTCCACGCCAAGGAGTCCGTCCTGAAGGAGATGGGAGACCTGTTGGAGGAGGATGCAGTCGTCCTGACAATCGCATTGCCGAAACTGGAGCCCGAGGACTCCTCCATCATCAGAGAGAAAGCCAAGGTAGGAAACATTGTGTAGATAACCCTGAGTATGCACATTTAGCATTAAAGTGCCACACTACCTCTGTCACGAAAACTTGTCCGAAAAATGCCGTGTGATACAGGCGACTTAGGAACATTTCTTTGTTTAATTTTTGTAACTTAATTCTGCAGGAGCGCTTATCCGCCAAACCAGGCTCTGACGTCACAGCCGCAACATCTACATTTTCGGTGACGTCATCTACTGCTGGGAAACGTGAAGGGAGCAGAGGAAGGAAGCCTGGAGGAGCTGGAGGAGACCGTGACCTCAAACTGAAGGTCAGTAGATTAATCTCACTCGGATGTCCTGTCACTTAAATGCAAAAAAATGCGAACACGATCGTTCTGATCAACAACCAGCTGCGAGGATGTGTATGTATGTGTGTGAATGTGTGTGCGTGTGTGTGTGTACGTGTGTGTGTACGAGTGTGTGTGTGTACGTGCGTGTGAATGTGCGTGTGTGTGTGCGTGTTTGAGTGTGTGTGTGTGCGTGTTTGGGTGCGTGTGTGTGTGTGTGCGTGTTTGTGAATGTGTGTGTGAATGTGTGTGCGTGTTTGTGAATGTGTGTGTGAATGTGTGTGTGTGCGTGTACGAGTGTGTGTGTGTGTGTACGTGCGTGTGAATGTGTGTGTATGTGTGTGCGTGTTTGTGTGCGTGTGTGTGTGTGTGTGCGTGTTTGTGATTGTGTGTGTGAATGTGTGTGTGTGTGTGTGTGCGTGTACGTGTGTGTGTATGTGTGTGCGTGTACGTGTACGTGTGTGTGTGTATTTGCGTGTGTGTGTGTGTGTGTGTGTGTGTGTGTGTGTGTGTGAACGCTCACCCAAATTCCTGTAAAATATTTTGCGAACATTAATAATTTCATACTGTCTTATGTATTAACATTCATGTACAGAAATATTGCTTCAGTGCAGCCTGACCGCTCTATTGGAAAACGGGACAGCCGATGCCAACGCCCCTGAACAGCACTTATACTCGTTCTCTTTCTCCCTGGGTGTTTTTATGTGAAGAGACCTGTAAGCATGGTGGCCAGTGTTGGCATTCTTGAAAATCCACAATTTACTTTGCAATATCGAGCTTCATTCACGTGACTGACTTCCACTTCATCTTGCAGGAAGGCGCTTTGCTGGGGAACCACCCAGAGATACACCTTGTGTGCGGCCCCACGGCGGAGGTCTTCACACAGTGGATCACACGACTCCAGCATCTCAGAGCCACGACCAGCCACGCCTTCAAGGGCTGCACCCCGCAGGAGAGGCTGGAGAACTTCAAAACCGCGTGCCTGAGGTGGGTGACTTCTCTCTTCCTCGAGCTTTCATCCGTCTCACTTAGTGTGAGTCATTCTGTGAACCCGAGTCAGTAGCGACTCTGGCGCAGTTCGCAATGAATGCGTAATAGACTTGACCCTTCGCATTACAGCATTGCGCCAAAAATAGTTCGCTCCGGATACTATTTCCCCCCCACTTTTTACAGAAATCATTCAGATGTCAAAACGTGCTTCCATTTCAACACAGACATTTCATTTTATCGAATAAACGCTTGTTTATTGCCTCAACAAGCGTAATTTATAAGTTTTGTGCGAAATAGTCTCAGAACTACTTTAACGGCGTATGTCAGAGAACAGAGGGCTATCTCACAAACCTCTCGTGTGACCTCTATTTGAATATTCCGGACGGAATCCTTCCATCGCGTGATATGAACTGTGCTAGAGACTCTTTCGCCGGCAGGCGAAGTCTCTAGTGGACTAGAGTGAGTGTGAGTTGCTCTTAGATTGACTGTGCTGTGTCGAGCAAGGCTCAAGTCAATTTACTGTTGTTACCTTTTGTCGCTTCCTGATACAGGGGCACCAGAAGATACCGTGTACTCACCAATGTGGGAAGCAGTCCAATCGTTTGCATGCGTTGTCTCGTTTGGTGTGATGAATTATGGACGATGACGATACTTAGCGGAACGTGTCTGTCATACTGCGATATGAACTACTTCGGCTCTTACCAGTATTCGTTTTTGTATTTGTAACCTCCAGTACCAAATTAGAACTGTGTTGAATCTTGAACAGTCTGAGACGTTGGTAGCACCATCAAGGTTAGTGACTTTCCACTAAAAGGATGTACTGCACACGCCATACAGCCTTTTGTGAGGGAGGCAAAGATGACAGGTGGCAGAAGCCCAAGTTTCCCAATCTAACTATTCAGAATGAACAATATGTCCCAGGGACCAAATCTGCAAATTGCTTGGGTGGTGTGTAGCGTTGTATTCGTCTTCTACTTTAAAATATCACCCAGAAAACTGTCTGACTAAAAAGAAGACGATCTCCCGAGACTTCAGAAATATCACGCCACAGCAATCGTGTTTAGTTAGTGCTAAACGGCGGTGAACGTTTCATACAATTATTATCTCGATTTTTTCCTGCATGTTAGTAGAACAAGATGAAGAAAATTCTTTGTTGTCTTTTAGAGTCAAATTTGAACAATTGCACAGGCACACAGATTTATGATCAAACTCTTTAGCTGTACCACAATCTGTTCATGGCCAACTTTGACCCCTACTTCGACACCTGAGTTGTCTCTCAAAATCAACCAAAGTAATACAAGACTCAATTCGAGGGAGAGAGACGCAATCGACACTGGAAAAGTAGATGCTGATTTGAGTTTACCGCTCAAATATGAGGAATTCATTGCACTGTAGTACTTCTATGACTAGTAACTTCTCTTGCAACTTTTGACCCGCAGAGACGAGTTGGGGTAGACTGTTTGGACACGTGCAGTGGGACGCCCTTGTCTGTGGAAGTACGTCCCTTGATTTGTACTGCCTCTTGCACGGGGCCCACACTCCCACTTTGCAGGCGTTAGTTGTCTCCCCTGGGAGAGTGCAGTGACAGTCGAACATTCACAGCTATATAGTGAACGCTTGGTTTTAAGGTCAACTTAGACGCAGTCGATCGACTTTTGCCACGCTGGTGGGTGCCATGGTCCAATCCCCTATCTCCACACACGTAAAAA
>JAWQFJ010035033.1:0-5000 GCA_034096865.1 Theodoxus fluviatilis | reverse complement strand
ATCCCTTCCACTGCAGGTGTGTCGTCTGGTACACAGCACAGCCGTCTCGGTGCGGCTACTCCACCAGCTAGGCGAGAGGAAGGAGCGACCGGTACCTATCGACCCCGTCGTCGGCAGCAGCCCTGGCGCTCCAAGAGGAGGTAACAGACGTGATGGACAGTGATGAACTTTTTCGCTCTCGCTACTCGCGCAACAAGACTTGTTGTTAAAGTCTTGATCCCACCCCACCCCACCCACCCGACCCCTGACGTTTTGTTTTCGTTTAAGTAATTTGGACCCAATTGTAATAGGCCGGTGGCCTGAACAATAAACCTTTCGTTCGTTCGTTCGTTCTCTCTCTCTCTCTCTCTCTCTCTGTTTCTCTCATGTCTCTCTCTCGTCTCTCTCTCCCTCTCGTCTGTCTCTTCTCTCTCTCTCCACTCTCTCTCTCTCTCTCTCTCTCTCTCTCTATCTATCTATCTCTCTTCCTCCAACCCGCCTTGAGCCATGGTCGCTTATTTCACCAGATAACTACAGGTGCATATGCATGAGCACACCTTATGACAGGGATGGATGGTTGGATGGATAAATAGTGTTTTACAGCCTATCAGCCTTGTAGGCTATGTAAGGCCATTTAGCACGAAAATCACTAGAACAGTTCAGAGTAAACGCTAATCAAGTCACGGTGTCCCTAGTTATTCGCCTCTTACGAATCGCGTAGGGAGACGCGGTGGGTCAATTCTTACCCCGAATCCACAGGGGGATTATGACAGGGAAAGACCTTGCTTGCCTCTTGTTCACCTTGTCCATCTCCCCCCCTCCCCTCTCCCCCCAACCACTCTTTGCTTGGCTGTGTTCCAAGAAGGAAATGTTAGCATGTTTGTTTATTTTCTTCCTTGCTTTTTCTATATTAGCAAAAATGTCCATTAATGCAAATGCAACATGCTTAAAATGTGTAATCATTGCGTTTACTGTTGAAATACTGTAAACATTGTGACGGGCCGTCGGCCTAGCAATAAAGAAATCAAATTCTCTCTCTCTCTCTCTCTCTCTCTCTCTCTCTCTCTCTCTCTCTCTCTCTCTCTCTCTCTCTCTCTCTCTCTCTTCCCCTCTCTCTCTCCCTCTCTCCAACACCGTCGTTGTACTCCGGTTTTCGCACTCTGCCAGCCAGCCATTTTCCTTCCCTTTGGCAAAACATTTATCACGACGAAAAGCTCCTGCACAGCTGCGACTGGACCAACGAAGGCTACAGGCCTTTCGTCATGCAGGCGCCGACGTAAATGATGAGCAAACCAGCTCCAATGATCGTTCTTCTACCATTCACGTCGATTTAGACGAAAAATCGTCTTTGCCGCAATGTTTGGATCCCGCCATTGTCTGTGCCCAAAAGTCTCGTTCGACTCGAGATGCACGTGCAGATCACCGCAATGGTGAATGTGTGAACACCGCGTCAGAGTCAGGGTAGGGAAGACAACAAAAAGTGAGAAATATAACGCCCCGTTAGAGGATAGTGATGTGTGTCAGTGAACGCAGTCCATGCATTTTCCCTTTCGCTGGATGAAACTCGCAGTGCCAGCCAACTACCTTCCTACTTGAGTAGCGAGGAAAGAAGTAGAAGCAAGGAATGTGTTGAAGATGTGTCCCATGACCCATGTGTGACTGTCAGCGGTAACGACGCTGGTCGACACTGCGCAATGCGTCTTAGGGTCACTGCGTCTGACCGACCCAGGGGAACATGCGTCTCGGCCCGCTCTATCAAACTTGGACGACCCTCCAGCAATTCCATCAAAGCCGGATTGTCCATCGAGGGAGTGAACGGACGAGGTACCCTGCTTCCCTGTACGCGGTCAGCTGCTGCTCACATTGCGCCCAGGCCGACTGGACAGCGAGAGAGGACAGCGAGTCAAGTCTCAGCAACGTATGCAGCGTATTGGGGTGACCCTCGTTCTGTATGGCTGTAGCCAGTGTAGGTGCTCCTTCAACAACCGAGCCAGCTGACGGGCAAAGCAAGGTACAGAGCATCATTTGACTCGTTTTGTAACGTTTCCCCTGCGGAGATTGATATCAAGTTTTTGATTCCCTGTTTGTATAGCTTGTTCTTTCATGGGACACGTTTCATATACACAGGCGAGAGCTCTATGCTATTGTTCCCCACCCCTTCTCTGTCTCTCTCTGTCTCTCTCTGTCTGTCTGTCTGTCTGTCTCTCTCTCTCTCTCTCTCTCTCTCTCTCTCTCTCTCTCTCTCTCTCTCTCTCACACACACACACACACACACACACACACACACACACACAACTTTCAGGACTGAAAATGCTGAACTCCGCGGTCTAGTGTCAAACTTGACAGCAAAGCTTGAGACGGTGGACACAAGACTGAAGAAAATCCTGAATGCGCAAAAGAAAAAAAGAGACATGGAAACTTCAACTTCTTCAGACTGCAGCAAAACACGCGCTTCTTCTACTTCAACAACCACCAGCGTCGAACAGCACCCTTCCGAGCCTCAAACAACAAATCTGCCTCCACGCTCCTCCTGTGCCCAACCCAACAGCCTCAAATGCAACGGTACCAATCAGAGTGGGTCTCAGCAGTCTACAACTCACCATGGCAGAGCAGCTACTGTCCATCAAGAGAAGAAGGAGTTCGTGATGTTCCCTAAAACAAAGACATCTCAAGAAAACGGGGTTCATTTCCAGCTACCACCATCTGGAAAAATCAGACGACTTCTCGTGGGGAACTCCGATCTCAGACATGTCAGTCGGCGACGACTAGATCCAACTGGTGCTGCTCACATTCGCACCCTCCATTGATCCACAGTGAAAGACTTGATTGGTGCCCTTGGCTTGTGTCACCCTCGAGATGATGTGGCTAGTGCTGTGGTGCACACTGCACCAAGCAAAAGCCCCAGTAACGTCGACTCATCCATAAAGGACTATGAGAATCTAACCTCCCTAATTCGTCGGGTGTTCCCTAAAGCTGCAATAGCACTCACTGCAATCACACCCAGAAGAATGAACACAGTCCAGATGACCTCCTCTTGGAACAAACACCTCCTAGAGATCTGGAAAAAGAAAAATGTAACTCTTCTTCATGAGCTGCGCTTTTGGGCTGCAGATTGAACCATCGACTCTCGTTTTGTTTTCAAATGACAGGCACATCAACGAGAGAGGAACTGCCGTCTGGAACAGAGACCAACAACGGACTCAGCAACACTGAGTGATAGGTAAGCAAAGAGCGGTCGACACTTTTTCGCGCGAAAATTGTAACCAAAATGTTGTTGCAATATCTACAACCTCTGATGCTGTTGCTGCACGAAATTCTTGCGTCGCCTCACGTGTGACCTTTGACCCATCAAGCGCATGTGTTCACTCTGAAACGGAGTCTGCCGCTGTGCCAGTCGCTTCTACTGATCATCAGCTCCATCCAGCCACGTCGATTCCCCCAGCTTGTCACCACCTTCGAGTTGAAGAGGTTGCAAATGAAGAATTCAACGCTGCCCTTCAACACAAGATGAATACACTAGAGGAGGCCCTAACTCACCGGATGGAAACAATAGAAAATTCACTCACTTGTACTCAGCTCTGAATACCAGCGACACCAACCAAACTACATCTGCTGATCGTCTCTATGATCGTGAGAAGATCCACTTCCTATCATCAGCCGGTGGTGCAGCAGTTGTTTCTGTTGCATCTGCTCCAGACTCGCCTGCCTTCAACCACAAAGTGAATGTAAACAAAATCAAGACCGAGAAGCGCCGGACGCCGCCGACACAACAACTGTCTACACGGTCTGCACGTAAAAAATGACTTTGTTGATGACAGACACTCGTCCCCCGTGCAAATTGTGCTTTCCAAAACTGGGTGTCGGTTTTGATGACTTGTACAGAATCGAGCTGTTCGCGTTTATATCTCGTGGTCCGCGTTGCCAATGTTATAGGCCAGTGGCTTAAACATTGCATATGTTCAGTTCAGTTCATCTCTCTCTCTCTCTCTCTCTCTCTCTCTCTCTCTCTCTCTCTCTCTCTGTATCAAAGGAATGACATATGTACAGATATATATATATGTGAATGTGTGTGTGTGCGTGTGTGTGTGTGTGCGTGTGTGTGTGCGTGCGCGCGCGTGTGTGTGAGAGCACGCGTTTCTAAAAAGCATGCACACAAGTCGCTGAATGTAAGTATTCAGACTCTAATGCAAACATAATACAAAGAGCTAAACTATTGTTTTAAGACGTGACAAAACGGAGGCATTCAATGTTAGTTATTTTAAAGCGTTGTGTACATACAATAATCAAATTTTAAAAATTGAAATTCGCCATTACCTGTAAATATGCAATGTATCCAATGGGTCGTCGGCCGAAATAAACCAATCAATCTTTCTCTCTCACTCCTTCAGAAGTGATTCCGAAAATCTGTTCGGCCTATTTTACAATCGCGTCTATCAGGATGCTCACCTGCGCGCCTCCATCCTCTTCGTACAGCGTGGCAGCGCTGCGGTAGCACGACAACCGTGGACGCCACTTCGGTCCTTCATTCAAGGGCTTTATAAAGGACGAACGATTCAGGGGGGCTAATTAAACATAGGCATCTTGGCTCACTCGTGGTAAGGCGGATCCTACTCACGAGGTATCCCGCTTCTGACACCATGTAGTGGCCTTAGAATGGGGCTTCAAGTAGCATCAAAACATAACGTCATAAGGGGTAAACCAGGTTTAGGACGTTGTCTTAACGACGGTTAACACTCGTGGGCCGCTTATGATAGCTGTGTTTAAGAAGTGGGAGTTACCTCCCTTCAAGCCTTGGCGTGATCGTTGAGTAAATATTTCCCCTCAAGCAGGAAGAGAAGTAATCGTTTTCATGTATTTCGCGCTGAACGCATTATTCAATTCTATAAAAAGGGCTGGTTGAAACATGAGCTAGCAAATCCAACAAATAATTTATCGAGCAAAGTATTGTTCCACAACGAAGCACGGGAAACACCGACTTCAAAAAACACACGCTACCATGGTTGATCAGCGACGTCATCATC
>JAWQFJ010035031.1:0-10692 GCA_034096865.1 Theodoxus fluviatilis | reverse complement strand
TAGAAGTTGCGTCTATTCATACACTTAATCTGGTTGTTAATTTTGTACTGAAAGCTTTGCAGGTACGTAGAGGATGTGGAATTACTGGCTGCTTGATAAATGTCCTTCCCTTGCAAGTTGGTACATATTGTGTTCCATTTTCTCTGACCAGTCGATATGTTCTGCGATTGAATTAACGTTTTATATATGTTTCTTAAACCTGCTTTACTCCGTTACTCACCTGATTATTTCTCTGCCTGTCACACCAGTCCAAGAAGGAGAAAGAAGAAGAGAAGCAAAAGTCCCAAACTCCTCATGCCAAAAAGGTTAGGTAACGTTGTCTTTGCTGTTAATATTTTTGGAAAGGCTTTTGGCTCATAATTAAATGGGGAAAAATTACGATGGTCTTTTCTCATTATTTTGATATTTCATCTTACTGCTGGAGCCACTTAATTGTGGCTTATGACACACACACGCAAGCACGTACGCATGCATGCATGCATGCACACACATACACACACACACACACACACACATACTTGCCCATTCCCTCACCCCCACCGCTGAAATTAGCTTGTATTCCTGGATTTTTGTCTGAACCAGACCAGACAGAGACTACAGGGGTATTTGTGCAGTATCAGGTCACTAAGATGTATTCTTAATCTGTAATGAACCAGCTGCACAGTATTTGCCATAGATTGTTATGTATTTGCCCTCTTTAATCCGTCCCCTTCATGTCTGTTCCATATCAGCAACAAAGTCACTTTGCTTTTTTCCCCAATTGGGCATAGAAACTTGTTAGGCATATAGATGGAGAGCAGATTTATGCCAAATGAAAAAAAAACTTTTAACAAAGTTTTTTTGGACAGCAACTCATACAGTCAGCTAGAATATGGGTAAAATCAGAGAATGGAACAGCCTCTGCAAAATGAAAAAAATGCAGGCGCACCTAGTTCAGTGTCATTGAGTTCCACCCATTTCTATTGCTCAAAAAAGCGAAAGTCAGAGGAATTGCAAATATCAATATTTGCATTTTTTATTGACTACAGGATGAATTCTTGTATGACTCTTTGTCCTCATACTAGTCCGAGGATGAGAAAGACATGGCAAAATCAGAGACCCAGACACCTAGAGCTCAAAAGGTAAGACCACTTAAAATGGGGGTGGGTGGTTGGCACGTTTGTATTTTGGTTGTTTGTTTTATCCAATTGTACATTGGTTTTTAAGTTTAAATATGAACTTAATGCTTGCAACATGAAGCATGTTTTGAAATGGGTCAGAAGCCCTAACCTCATTCCATTTTTGAAGATGTGAAATGAGGGATGTTTTCAACAATTTCCTGAAATGAGACAAATAAACCATGAATGCCAGTTTAAACTTCCGTCTTGATGTTTCATATATTAATACTACTTTTAGTTCATTTATGGTATGAATAGGGGAAAAGATGTCCTAAAGCTTGACATAAGTTTTCTATGTGAGGTGCACTTAGCGGTTCTTTTTCTTGACTTTGTTCTTGTTGAATCGTTTCCCCTGTCTCTCATATTAGTCCAAGGATGAGAAAGAAGTGGAAGCACAGAAGACCCGCACCCCACAGGCTGAAAAAGTGAGAGCACTCAATCCTTTGTTATTTCCCTGTAGAAAACTTTTTTTGATTGATAAACTTTTGACTTTGTAATAATGCTAAGCACTTTTAGTGCTTTTCTGTATAGAAGAAAGCAGTCAAACCTCAATCAGTTTTGAAGACTACTCATCAAGAATATTGAATATTGTCTTTTGTTTTTACATTGGACCCGTAAAAAAAACCACCTACAGAATTGTGTGCACCCCACCCCCACCCCCACCCACCCCGCCTCCAAGGCTCATGTATGAGTTGAGCTCCAGATAGCTTGCATTCCTTGTTGACTATATGTTCCATTTCTGTTTACCTGACTTTTACTTTCACACTAGTCCAAGGATGAGAAACAAAATGAGGAACCAAAGACTCGAACCCCACGTGCTGAAAAGGTCAGAACACAGTATTGTGTGTGTGTGTTTTAGAACTTTTTTAATGTTCTGTCTCCCCCCCCCCCTCTTCCCATCCCCCATCCCCCAATCCTCCACCCCCACCCCCAAATTATGGACTGGTTTTTATCTGTACATTAGGATGAAGCAGTTTAATATCACTGTGAAGCATCATCCACCACACACACTGAACTTCAATCCAAAGATTTGCATCAAATGCACGAAATGTAACATGCATACTCATATATGAAGCTGCACCCTGACCCCCCTGTGGGTTGAGGATAAGAACTGACCTACCACGACTCCTTATTCCTAATGTAAGATATGAATGATTAGGAAACCAGGAAATAACATGCTCTTACTCCAACTTGTTTTGGTAATTTTTGTCTTCCATGGTCTCCTATAGTCTACAAAGGACCAGAAAACTCCATCCGTCTATATGCACCATTACATGAGTTGCATTGTAGCCAAAAAGGATTTTGATTGACTCAGTACCTGTAGGACCTTTTTCCACCCTTGACGGTATTCCTGTTCCGCTTTTTTCTGCTTATCTTAAGCTACTTTACATAGCGAGTTAGCTCTAAAGTTCCTGTAATGTAGACGTTCAATTGCATGTTTTGCAAAGGAACTACAAAAATACAATTTCTTTGTTTTGTGTTTACTTGTATTGCATAATTGTTGATTTGGTCCCAGACCAGTATGGGAAATTGGTGGCAATTTTCTTCAGTGGCAATACATTAAAAATTATTTAGACACTCTAGGCTTGTTCCATTTGGTGATGTACTTTACATCACAAACAGCTCAGTGTTAGCAATTGATACTTGTTTGTCTGGACAATCTCTGCAGATAGAAGAAATGTGCATAATCATTCAAACATTAGTTACTCAAGAGTTCAGTATTCAAACTTTATGCCACTCAACTCTTTTACATTGTATGTTTATAGAAAATGAATGCTACAGAAAGTGATATAAATTTAATATAAAAAAGAAAAGTCTACATTTGAAAACCCAGCCAAAAACATGGTGACTGTTCAATGACCATGGTTCTTGATAAAACACGCAATGCGAGATAAAGTTTTTGATCTGTTGTTAAAATGGGGAAATACAAACATGGAGACATGTAAAATAAGGTACAAATTGAAATAATAAGTACACATTTTCTACAGAATAGTCTGTCATATTCAAGATGTAAAAAACATCTTCTCATTAGCGGACCAATAAAAAGGCTTTTAACTCTTTCACCCAATAAAGACTTTTCAGGAGAAAATGCATGCTTTTCATGTTGTCTTGAAACAAGTTCTTGAGCCATATTTTCAATGTCTTTGTTTATACACAAGAATTGTGTGTTTTGGTTGCATGTTATTGGAAGTGCATTTTGAAACCTTTCTTGTCTAATTGATTTCCCCTTTCTCTCATACTAGTCCCAGAATGAAAAAGAAGTAGACAAACAAAAGACCAAAACTTTTCATGCTAAAAAGGTAAGAGTATTAAAGTGCTTTTATTTTTTTGCTTTTTCTTCTGAAATTAAGACAGACAGACAGACAGACACACACACACACATACACAGTCACACACACAGAATCACACACACACAGTCACACACGCACACACAGTCACACACACACACACACACACACACACACACAGAGTCTCACACACCCACAGTCACACACAAAGACAGTGTGCATGCATGTATGAACAAGTTCTGACATAATGGTAATTTCAGAACAGGATTTAATAGTTTAAATTTGTTTTAAACCTTTACAATGAACAGCTTGTCTTTGCAACACATTATCATTCATGAAGGCAGTCTGTGCAAAGAAAAAAACCCACTTCCAATCATATGAATTTCTTGTTTGATTGCATTAAGCTCAAGTGATGTTCGAACTGGCAAGATGTGATTGTTACAAAACCTGCAAAATTGCACATTGTTATGTTAGTGACATTGACTTCTTCTTGACACAGTCTTCCATATTTGCTCATCTGTTTTCCCTTTTGCTTACACCAATCCAAGGATGAGAAAATTACTCAAGGGCCAAAGACCAGAACCCCATGTGCTGAAAAGGTAAGAGCACTGGATTGTTGTAAAAATTATAACATTTTACATTTATGAATGTTTTGGGAATATACTTTTTTGCTGTGTATTTCCGAGTGGTTCCAGCAGTAGATTGCTTAAGGCTGACAGAGATAAAACAACTATTTCTTGTCGTATCATCCACGCTTACTCATCTCTGCTTTTCATTTCTCTCATACTAGGCAAAAGACGAGAAAGAAGGACCAAAGACCAGAACCCCACATGCTCTAAAAGTAAGAGCTCTACATCTGGATAGTTAGTTTGAAATTATTTCCATGTGTCAGTGTTTTATGGCATATATTTTTGCTTTATATTTCTGAGTTACTCTGGCAATATGATAAGATCCATCAACACAGTTAAAACGTAAGCAGCTAATGCTTCTTTTTGACATAATCATCCATCCTTGCTCATTTGTTTTTCCTTTTCTACTAGTCCAAGGACAAAAAAGAAAGTGAAGAACCAAAAACCAGAACACAACGTGCTGAAAAAGTAAGAGCTCTAGCTTGTTTTTTTAGATTAAACATTTGTAACTTGTCATTTATGAATCTTTTATGGATAGGGATTTTGCTCTATATTCTGAAATAGTGCAGGTTTTTGTGAGGTAACGCATGTGTAATTGATATGATTTATATTATGTGGGCCACATCTAATTGGTATCAAAGTCATGCATAAGAAGAAGTCAAGAAACAGATCTAAATCTGTGAATGGCCACAGGTGAGCCTCAGTTCTGGTCCTTGAAAGCTACAGTCGTGACTCAGCTTAATATGGTAATGAGGGAGGCAAAAGAGTTCAACTCCGTTTGGGGGACACAAGGGCCATTGGAAGGGAGGACATGCTGTGTAAAACATCCCAGAGTCACTGCAGGACTCATGACAAAAACGATTGTCTATGTGGTAACCCAAGAACTCCCAGAGGAGGACATGCTGGTGCTGCTAGTGACAGTGCACCTTCAACCCCTAAAACCACCACCTCAAGTACAGGAATCAGTCCATCTGGTGTGACTCAAAAGGCAAGAGATACATTGATTTAGTGATGTAGATCTTGACCATTTCAATGTTAACAGAAACGTGTGTAACATCAAGTCAAAAGGAGTTCATAATCGTCAAGAAGTTTTAAAAGTTAAAAGAAAATTGCCTTATTAAATGAAATCCTAATGACTGATATTTCAGCTGTGCACATGCAATCCATGCACTTATCCACAGGACATGGCTCCACTACCGAACTTAGAACTAACACCTGCATATCCAAATGCTCTATGTGCCTTGTGGCCATTTGTAGTCCTTGAGAGTCCCCAGTTCTCTTTTACACATTGTTTGCCTATCGAGCTGGCAAGCACAAGGTGTCATCTCAGTAACTATGGCCCTTTTGTAATATATGTTACAGTTGACTCTTCCTAACTTTGATGATGTGATGTTGGAAATCTCCCCAAACGTGACCCCAAGAACTCACAAAAGTGGACTCACAAGTGCTTCCAACAACAGTGCGTTTGCAACCTCCAAGAAAGTGACCCCAAGAACTCCCAGAGGAGGACATGCTGGTGCTGCTAGTGACAGTGCACCTTTAACCCCTAAACCCACCACCTCAAGTACAGGAATCACTCCATCTGATGTGACTCAAAAGGCAAGAGATACATTCATTTTGTGATGTTGATCTTGACCAGTTTGCTAAAAGATGAAAGTTCAGATCAGTTTTTCTAATATAACACTAACACGTGTGTAAAATAAAGTCAAATGGAGTTAATGATCTTCAAGAAGTTTTAAAAGTTAAAAGAAAATCGCCTTATTAAATGAAATCCTAATGACTGATATTTCAGCTATGCAAATGCAATCCATGCATTTATTCACAGGACATGGCTCCACTACCGAACTTAGAACTAACACCTGCATATCCAAATGCTCTATGTGCCTTGTGGCCTTTTGTAGTCCTTGAGAGTCCCCAGTTCTCTTTTACACATTATTTGCCTATCGAACTGGCAAACACAAGGTGTCAGCTCAGTAACTATGGCCCTTTTGTAATATATGTTACAGTTGACTCTTCCTAACTTTGATGATGTGATGTTGAAAACCTCCCCAAACGTGACCCCAAGAACTTCCAAAAGTGGACTCACTAGTGCTGCTGCTGGAAGTGCATTTGCAACCATCAAGGAAGTGACCCCAAGAACTCCCAAAAGGGAACTCACAAGTTCTACTAATGACAGTGAGTTTGCAACCCCCAAGAAAGTGACCCCAAGAACTCCCAAAAGGGAACTCACAAGATCTACTAATGACAGTGAGTTTGCAACCCCCAAGGAAGTGACCCCAAGAACTCCCAAAAGGGAACTCACAAGTTCTACTAATGACAGTGAGTTTGCAACCCCCAAGGAAGTGACCCCAAGAACTCCCAAAAGGGAACTCACAAGTTCTACTAATGACAGTGAGTTTGCAACCCCCAAGGAAGTGACCCCAAGAACTCCCAAAAGGGAACTCACAAGTTCTACTAATGACAGTGAGTTTGCAACCCCCAAGGAAGTAACCCCAAAAACTCCCAAAAGGGAACTCACAAGATCTACTAATGACAGTGAGTTTGCAACCCCCAAGGAAGTGACCCCAAGAACTCCCAAAAGGGAACTCACAAGTTCTACTAATGACAGTGAGTTTGCAACCCCCAAGGAAGTGACCCCAAGAACTCCCAAAAGGGAACTCACAAGATCTACTAATGACAGTGAGTTTGCAACCCCCAAGGAAGTGACCCCAAGAACTCCCAAAAGGGAACTCACAAGATCTACTAATGACAGTGAGTTTGCAACCCCCAAGGAAGTGACCCCAAAAACTCCCAAAAGGGAACTCACAAGATCTACTAATGACAGTGAGTTTGCAACCCCCAAGGAAGTGACCCCAAGAACTCCCAAAAGGGAACTCACAAGTTCTACTAATGACAGTGAGTTTGCAACCCCCAAGGAAGTGACCCCAAGAACTCCCAAAAGGGAACTCCCAAGTTCTACTAATGACAGTGAGTTTGCAACCCCCAAGGAAGTGACCCCAAGAACTCCCAAAAGAGAACTCACAAGATCTACTAATGACAGTGAGTTTGCAACCCCCAAGAAAGTGACCCCAAGAACTCCCAGGGGAGAACGTACTGCTGGTGACAGCGCACCTTCAACCCCTAAAACCACCACCCCAAGTACAGGAATCACTCCATCTGCTGTGACTCAAGAGGTAAGAAATTCTTTCCTTTTGTGATCGTTGTAGAAATATCTCGTCTCCTACCTGCCCGATGCCTTCCTTCTTAACTAAAGTGAAGTGGTCACTAAGGTTCCAAATCTGTCCTGTAGTGCCTGCATGAAGCATGACCTCTCCAACAGACAGACCTCCAAGACAATGAAAGTGAATACCAAGTCTGCAGAAAAGGCATTATGATGATTCTGGTCCACAAAGAACGTGACAGAACAAAACTGTCATGAAGACCAGCAAGAATTCCAGAGGATGGATGGATGGATGGAGTTTAAGAGCCTATCAACCATGTAGGCTATATAAGGCCACAACCTAAAGAAAATACATCATCTTTATAAGATGATTACCTAAAAAAGGGAACATGGAAAAATATAGAAAAGTTTATGAAAATGTAAGACACTCAAAGATGAGAATAAAATTGAAAATCTAACAAAAGTGGAATCAGAGCAAAGGAACCTAAAAAAAATTCAGGACTGTTGACAGAGGGGGGTGGGGATTGGGGAGGGTTAGGGGTACTGAAGGAGTAAATAAAGGACAGTGGCCTTTGAGAACTGATTATGATGTTTGCTCTTCCACGAAATCGAAAAGGAAAGATCTGCTGTATGGCGGGTCCGTTAATGTGCTTGTAGAGTGTGTGTGTTTGGGTTTGCGCACAAGTTTATGTGCACATGTCTTTGTGTGTGCGTGCATGCGTACGTGTGTGGGTGAGAGAGGGAGAGAGAAGAATTTACATCCCGTTTGAATCGGAGGCATACTTTTCCACTATAGTGATCATTTTATTCCTTTTTTTCATAGTCATCACATTTGTTGTTTTGTATTTCTTAATTTTTAAGTTTTTACATAGATTGTTCATAAATCATTTGGCATTTGGTTGATTGTTTCTATATTTGTATTTGTAGATGTATGATTTCCCGTTGATCAAAATGTGGTTTACGTGTTTGTTTGGGAGATATAAGCCAAGCAGTAGGTTTTGAGGGCTAAATGGCAGAGTTAGTTTGGTGTACTTGTCAATCCAGTTCTACCCAGAAGATACATATGATCCGACATTCTACAAAGAGATAGTCTCACTTTCCTTTCCGCAAAAATGACACAGCTTGCTTTCTTTAACCCATATTCAGTGGATGAATATATTCATACACTTTATTTCCAGTTTATTTGGTCTAAAAAACACAAGAAGGACAAAACTACAGAGAAAAACAAAACAAAGGAAGAGACGAAAGTACATCAACATCATGAATATCAACATCACATTATTATCCTCATCATTCTTATCTTTATCATCGGATGATGATGGTCTCATCATCACCACCATCATAATCATCATCATCATCATCATAGTCATCGTCATTCTAGTCATCATCATCATAGTCGTCATCATCATCATCATCATCATCATCATCATCATCATCATCATCATCATCATCATCATCATCATCATCATCATCATCATCATCATCAACAACATCATCATCATCATCATCATCATCATCATCATCATCATCATCATCATCATCATCATCATCATCATCATCATCATCATCATCATCATCATCATCATCAACCAGAGAGAGGAGAGAAAGGGTGGCAAGGGTCGTTCAGTTTGTTGGATCTCAGGAGAAAAAAATTGGGCTAATCCTTCTACGAAAAGCGAAATCGAAAAGGAAGGATTACATACATGGTGTAGATTTGTCACTTGCGTGTGAGCATGTGTGCGCATATGCGCGCGCGTGCGCGTGCGCGTGCGTGAGAGAGAGAGAGAGAGAGAGAGAGAGAGAGAGAGAGAGAGAGTTTTTCCCGTGCTAACATTAAGGAGTAGTTTCACCTAAAATAGTGCACAGGTCACCCAATTTATTGTTGCAGTTGTCAGTGTTGTTGCTGCTTTGGGCAATGAATTTTTTGATTAATGCGTTCTGTCTTAGAATGTTAAGGAATCCCTTAGTGTTTGGTTGACAACTTCTATATTTACATTTGTGAATGAAAGATTTTCCTAACAGCAGAATGTGATTAATCAGTTTGTTATGAGGAGCTGTACCAAACAGTAAACTTTGAGGGCTCGTTGGTAAATTTTGGTTTGTGTTCTTGTGAAGCAATTCTGACATATCCGCCCAGAAGCTACAATCTATTGGGCATTCTACAAATAGATGAGTTATTGTTTCGCTGCCTTCTCCGCAAAAATCACATTTTTCACTGTTCTTTATTCCTATCCGGTGGAGGAGTGTATTTGTATATATTATGTGATTGTTAATTTATATTGGACACTTTTAAGGTATGTAGAGGTTGTGGCAGCCCTGGTTGCTTCACATACTTCATTCCATGATATGCTGGGATAGATCCGCTCCCATTTTTTCTGACCAGTCGATATATCTCGAGTTTGAATCATGGTGTTATAAATGTTTCTTAACCCTGTTTTGGCTGATGTTAGATTTCTGATGCAAACTTGATGTTGACGCTGCTGGGTTACTTTGCCGCCCGAATTACGAATTATATCCACCCATGCCTTCGGAATTTTTCTTTTAAGATGTTCATAGTCTAAAAACGTCCCTGCTAAGCCGAATTGTCTTTTACATTCTTCGAATGTCTTCCATGCTCCTGTTGGATCAAGGATATCACGTATATATAACATATTTTTGTTGTACCAGTCCTTTATGAATATGACATGTATGTCTGGATTGAACCAAAGTGGTTCACTCAAAATGTCCTCACAACTTAACTGTCGCTTAGAATAGTTTTTAATGTACACCTCCCACGCTTTCAGGATGTCTTGCCAAAAGGGATTTTTGAATTCTGAAAGAAGATCTATAAGGAATTTACTGCCAACTTTGAGAAAGGATATATCATCGAATTTTCTTTTAAACTTGCTTTTTATCAATGAGCACCAAGTGCTTTCACCTTCCATTAGTCTTTGCAGCCACGCTATTTTTCTAGTTGCAGTATACGCATTTACATCTATCATTTTTAATCCTCCTTTGGAGAATTCCTGACACAGGGTTTTTCGACTGACCCTGTCCGGTCCACCCTTCCAGATGAAGTTGTACAGAATTTTTTCTAAGCCTTTTGTTTCTCTATTCCTGGGTCTGGCAGCAGGGAGAGCACATGAGTTAGTTTTGAGAGGGCAAGTGTTTTTATTACGGTTATTTTACCAAGGAGACTTAAATTACGGTGTTTCCATTGGTTCAGAAGCTGTTTTATCTCTTGAACTTTGCTTTCAAAGTTCAAGTTCGTGATGTTTGTCAGCCTTGGATTTAAATGGATTCCGAGTACTGTAAACTTATCATTTGTCCAGTCCAGGTTAATGTCTGCACATAGTTTTCCTTTACTACGTACTTTGCTTCCGATCCATATAGCTTTCGTTTTTCTAAGTTTATTTTTAATCCAGATATCCTGAAGAACAGATCAAGGGTGTTGAGAGTGTTTCGGAGGCTGCTTTCTG
>JAWQFJ010035030.1:0-10387 GCA_034096865.1 Theodoxus fluviatilis | reverse complement strand
TGTGCGCATATGCGCGCGCGTGCGCGTGCGTGAGAGAGAGAGAGAGAGAGAGAGAGAGAGAGAGAGAGAGAGAGAGAGAGAGAGAGAGAGAGAGAGAGAGAGAGAGAGAGAGAGAGACAGAGAGAGAGAGTTTATCCCATGCTAACATTTAGGAGTAGTATCACCTAAAATAGTGCACAGGTCACCCCATTTATTGTTGCAGTTGTCAGTGTTGTTGCTGCTTTGGGCAATGAATTTTTCGATTAATGCGTTTTGTCTTAGAATGTTAAGGAAGCCCTTAGTGTTTGGTTGACAACTTCAATCTTTACATTTGTGAATGAAAGATTTTCCTAACAGCAGAATGTGATTAATCAGTTTGTTATGAGGAGCTGTACCAAACAGTAAACTTTGAGGGCTCGTTGGTAAATTTAGGTCTGTGTTGTTGTGAAGCAATTCTGACATATCCGCCCAGAAGCTACATACTATTGGGCATTCTACAAATAGATGAGTTATTGTTTCGCTGCCTTCTCCGCAAAAATCACATTTTCACTGTTCTTTACTCCTATCCGATGGAGGAGTCTATTTGTATATATTATGTGATTGTTAATTTTATATTGGACACTTTTAAGGTATGTAGAGGTTGCGTCTATTCATACACTTAATCTGGTTGTTAATTTTGTACTGAAAGCTTTGCAGGTACGTAGAGGATGTGGAATTTGTGGCTGCTTGATAAATGTCCTTCCATTGCAAGTTGGTACATATTGTGTTCCATTTTCTCTGACCAGTCGATATGATCTGCGATTGAATTCAGATTTTATATATGTTTCTTAAACCTGCTTTACTCCGTTACTCATCTGGGCCCGTATTCACAACGGCGATTTATCTTTTCAACACTCGATTTATCCCCTAGCTCCGCGTTATCTTGATCGGTTAGATAAGGTACGCTCGTCAGAGGATTCTAGGTTGCGCTTTGCTATATATACTGGTTTCCAGCCAAGGTAGAGCGGAACAGGCAGTTGGAATCGTCTGAGTTTAGAGATAAATCGGAGTTAAAATAAATCGCCGATAAATCGCCGTTGTAAATACGGGCCCTGCTGATTATTTCTCTGCCTGTCGCACCAGTCCAAGAAGGAGAAAGAGGAAGAGAAGCAAAAGTCCCAAACTCCTCATACCAAAAAGGTTAGCTAACGTTTTCTTTGTTGTTAATCTTTTTGGAAAGGATTTTGGCTCTTAATTAAATGGGAAAAAATTACGATTGTCTTTTCTCATTATTTTGATATTTCATGTTACTGCTGGAACCACTTTATTGTGGCTTATGACACACACACGCAAGCACGTACGCATGCATGCATGCACACACACACACACACACACACACACACACACACACACTCACACACTTGCCCATTCCCTCACCCCCACCGCTGAAATTAGCTTGTATTCCTGTATTTTTGTCTGAACCAGACCAGACAGAGACTACAGGGGTATTTGTGCAGTATCAGGTCACTAAGATGTATTCTTAATCTGCTATGAACCAGCTGCACAGTATTTGCTATCCGTCCCCTTCATGTCTGTTCCATTTCAGCAACAAAGTCACTTTGCTTTTTTCCCCAATTGGGCATAGAAACTTGTTAGGCATATAGATGGAGAGCAGATTTATGCCAAATGAAAAAAAAACTTTAACAAAGTTTTTTTTGGACAGCAACTCATACAGTCAGCTAGAATATGGGTAAAATCAGAGAATGGAACAGCCTCTGCAAAATGAAAAAAATGCAGGCTCACCTAGTTCAGTGTCATTGAGTTCCACACATTTCTATTGCTCAAAAAAGCGAAAGTCAGAGGAATTGCAAATATCAATATTTGCATTTTTTATTGACTACAGGATGAATTCTTGTATGACTCTTTGTCCTCATACTAGTCCGAGGATGAGAAAGACATGGCGAAATCAGAGACCCAGACACCTAGAGCTCAAAAGGTAAGACCACTTAAAATGGGGGTGGGTGGTTGGCGCGTTTGTATTTTGGTTGTTTGTTTTATCCAATTGTACATTGGTTTTTAAGTTTAAATATGAACTTAATGCTTACAACATGAAGCATGTTTTGAAATGGGTCAGAAGCCCTAACCTCATTCCATTTTTGAAGATGTGAAATGAGGGATGTTTTCAACAATTTCCTGAAATGAGACAAATAAACCATGAATGCCAGTTTAAACTTCCGTCTTGATGTTTCATATATTAATACTACTTTTAATTCATTTATGGTATGAATAGGGGAAAAAGATGTCATAAAGTTTGACATAAGTTTTCTATGTGAGGTGCACTTAGCGGTTCTTTTTCTTGACTTTGTTCTTGTTGAATCGTTTCCCCTGTCTCTCATATTAGTCCAAGGATGAGAAAGAAGTGAAAGCGCAGAAGACACGCACCCCACAGGCTGAAAAAGTGAGAGCACTCAATCCTTTGTTATTTCCCTGTAGAAAACTTTTTTTGATTGATAAACGTTTGACTTTGTAATAATGCTGAGCCCTTTTAGTGCTTTTCTGTATAGAAGAAAGCAGTCAAACCTCAATCAGTTTTGAAGCACTACTCATCAAGAATGTTGAAGAATGTCTGTTTTTTTACATTGGTCCCGTAAAAAAAAAAACCACCTACAGAATTTTGTGCACCCCACCCCCACCCCCACCCACCCCGCCTCCAAGGCTCATGTATGAGTTGAGCTCCAGATAGTTTGCATTCCTTGTTGACTATATGTTCCATTTCTGTTTACCTGACTTTTACTTTCACACTAGTCCAAGGATGAGAAACAAAATGAGGAACCAAAGACTCGAACCCCACGTGCTGAAAAGGTCAGAACACAGTATTGTGTGTGTGTGTTTTAGAACTTTTTTAATGTTCTGTCTCCCTCCCTCTTCCCATCCCCCATCCCCCATCCCCCAATCCTCCACCCCCACCCCCAAATTATGGACTGGTTTTTACCTGTACATTAGGATGAAGCAGTTTAACATCACTGTGAAGCATCATCCACCACAGACACTGAACTTCAATCCAGAGATTCGCATCAAATGCACCAAATGTAACATGCATACTCATATTTGAAGCTGCACCTTGACCCCCCCTGTGGGTTGAGGATAAGAACTGACCTACCATGACTCCTTATTCCAAATGTAAGATATGAATGATTAGGAAACCAGGAAATAACATGCTCTTACTCCAACTTGTTATGGTAATTTTCGTCTTCCATGGCCTCCTATAGTCTACAAAGTACCAGAAAACTCCATCCGTCTATATGCACCATTACATGAGTTGCATTGTACCCAAAAATGATTTTAATTGACTCAGTACCTGTAGGACCTTTTTCCACCCTTGAAGGTATTCCTGTTCCACTTTTTTCTGCTTATCTTAAGCTACTTTTCATAGCGAGTTAGCTCTAAAGTTCCTGTAATGTAGACGTTCAATTGCATGTTTTGCAAAGGAACTACAAAAATACAATTTCTTTGTTTTGTGTTTATTTGTATTGCATAATGGTTGATTTGGTCCCAGACCAGTATGGGAAATTGGTGGCAATTTTCTTCAGTGGCAATACATTAAAAAAGTATTTAGACACTCTAGGCTTGTTCCATTTGGTGATGTACTTTACATCACAAACAGCTCAGTGTTAGCAATTGATACTTGTTTGTCTGGACAATCTCTGCAGATAGAAGAAATGTGCATAATCATTCAAACATTAGTTACTCAAGAGTTCAGTATTCAAACTTTATGCCACTCAACTCTTTTACATTGTATGTTTATAGAAAATGAATGCTACAGAAATTGATACAAATTTAATATAAAAAAGAAAAGTCTACATTTGAAAACCCAGCCAAAAACATGGCGAATGTTCAATGACCATGGTTTGTGATAAAACACGCAATGCGAGATAAAGTTTTTGATCTGTTGTTAAAATGGGGAAATACAAACATGGAGACATGTAAAATAAGGTACAAATTGAAATAATAAGTACACATTTTCTACAGAATAGTCTGTCATATTCAAGATGTAAAAAACATCTTCTCATTAGCGGTCCAATAAAAAGGCCTTTAACTCTTTCACCCAATAAAGACTTTTCAGGAGAAAATGCATGCATTTCATGTTGTCTTGAAACAAGTTCTTGAGCCGTATTTTCAATGTCTTTGTTTATACACAAGAATTGTGTGTTTTGGTTGCATGTTATTGGAAGTGCATTTTAAAACTTTATTGTCTAATTGATTTCCCCTTTTTCTCATGCTAGTCCCAGAGTGAAAAAGAAGTAGACAAACAAAAGACCGAAACTGTTCATGCTAAAAAGGTAAGAGTATTGACATGCTTTTATTTTTTTTGCTTTTTCTTCTGAAATTAAGACAGACAGACAGACAGACAGACAGACAGACAGACAGACAGACAGACAGACAGACACACACACACACACACACATACACAGTCACACACACAGAATCACACACACACAGTCACACACACACACAGTCTCTCTCTCTCACACACACACACACACACACACACACACACACACACACACAAAGAGTCTCACACACCCACAGTCACACACACAGACAGTGTGCATGCATGCATGAACAAGTTCTGACATAATGGTAATTTCAGAACAGGATTTAATAGTTTACATTTTTTAAAGATCTTTACAATGAACTGCTTGTACAGTCTTTGCAACACATTATCATTCATGAAGGCAGTCTGTGCAAAGAAAAAACCCCACTTCCAATCATATGAATTTCTTGTTTGATTGCATTAAGCTCAAGTGATGTTCGAACTGGCAAGATGTGATTGTTACAGAAACTGCAAAATTGCACATGGTAATGTTAGTGACTTAGACTTCTTCTTGACACAGTCTTCCATATTTGCTCATCTGTTTTCCCTTTTGCTTACACCAATCCAAGGATGAGAAAATAACTCAAGGGCCAAAGACCAGAACCCCATGTGCTGAAAAGGTAAGAGCACTGGATTGTTGTAACAATTCTAACATTTTACATTTATGACTGTTTTGGGAATAGAATTTTTTGCTGTGTATTTCCGTGTGGTTCCAGCAGTAGATTGCTTAAGGCTGACACAGAAAAACAAATATTTCTTGCCGTATCATCCACCCTTACTCATCTCTGTTTTTCATTTCTCTCATACTAGGCAAAAGACGAGAAAGAAGGACCAAAGACCAGAACCCCACGTGCTCTAAAAGTAAGAGCTCTACATCTGGATAGTTAGTTTGAAATTATTTCCATGTGTCAGTGTTTTATGGCATATATTTTTGCTTTATATTTTTGAGTTACTCTGGCAATATGATAAGATCCATCAACACAGTTAAAACGTAAGCAGCTAATGCTTCTTTTTGACATAATCATCCATCCTTGCTCATTTGTTTTTCCTTTTCTACTAGTCCAAGGACAAAAAAGAAAGTGAAGAACCAAAAACCAGAACACCACGTCCCCAAATTTTCTTTCCTTGTACATTTGGGATTATTCATTGACATGTGTTTGCGGCGGCGTTTCCGAATTCTACCTTCGGAACTGCACCACTTTTCACGTTTGATTGTATTTTGGGGAACAGACCAAAATCTTCCCGTTGGAATGACATACAGCGTGCCTCCCCAAATTTTCTTTGCTTGTACAGTTGGGATTTTGCATTGACATGTGTTTACGGCGTCATTTCCGAATTGTAATTTCGGAACTGCCCCACCCTTCACGTTTAATTGTATTTTGGGAACAGCCCCGAAAAATTTTCCCGTTCAAATAACGTACATGGTGCCTCCCCGATTTTCTTCCCTTGGAGTTTTCACGTTTGATTGTAGTCCATAGTGCCTCCCCGTTCCGAATTTTCTTTCCTTGTACATTTGGGAATTTTTCATGACATGTGTTTGAGGCGTCGTTTCCGAATGGTAATTTCGGAACGGCCCCACGATTAACGTTTGATTGTATTTGGGAACAATCCCCAAATTTTCCCGTTTGATTGACGTACATCATGCCTCCCCGATGTTCCTTTCCTTGTACATTTGGGGATTGTCATGGACAGCTGTTTGCGGCGTCGTTTCCGAATAGTAATTTTGGTACCGCCCCTCTTTTCACGTTTGATTGATGTCCATCGGGCCTCCCCGGGTTTGCTGTCCGGGTACCAATCGGTGGGTTGGGAAGTACACTCCACCCTAGTGGTTTTGTTTCGAGACCATATTGGATAGGTTCAATTGGCGGTGTCCATACCTACACTTGTCGACCTCCAACCTTTCCTCTTCGATTACCATCCTGTACATCGATTACATGTCCCACCTATGTCGCTTTTCATGTACTGAATGTTTACTCATTTGATCGAGTCCCCAGAAACTCTAGGAAGGGTAGGATCCATGCTTTTCCCAATAGGGTTTTTACCGCAGGTCCCCCCTTCCTTGTGGCGCTTGTATCACCCAAATAGAGCGGAACTTGCTCGCTTCCCTCCTTGCCAAATTAAAAGCGCTTGTATCACCCAAATGGAGCGGAACTCGCTCGCTTCCCTCCTTGCCAAATTAAAAGGAGTCACAGCCGCAGTTTTCAGTTACCAGAACTGAGGCTCGGCTGTGGCAATTCGCGAACGCAGACCCGTTTTCATAGTGGTTTCTTCTCTGCATGCCCCCTTGATATCAAATTACGGCGGCTAACATAAAATTCGTTAGGATTGCTTCTGAGAAACTCGCCTCAGGTTTGCCTTCAGATGTAGGTGCTGTGGCTCACAGGAGACAAGGCAAGGATGCATGCAGCAAGATTAAACATAATGGATATTTTAGTAATGCACAAATCAGGACACGAATTGACTCAAAACCAAGAAAATAAAATAACCTGTTATATACTGGTTAACTGATGACGTGTGGGTATGGTTCCGTTTCTACTCTCTTCCTTGCTGGCTTACTGATGCTATCTGTGCCATAGTCAATTTGTGATGGAGAGAAGGTAGGTAGGTTGAAATGTGGAGTTCAAGGCGTGATGGTAGGAGGGCGAAGGTAAGTGGCAAGTAGTAGCGGCGTTCCACAATTGTTGGTACAGGAGCGTCTGGCTGGCCCAAGGCCTAAGACCATGACGACAGTTGTCTCAGGAGGTATTTATTTGTTCTTACATCGTTATCAACATCAATACCACTCTAGACACTGAGCATGCAGCATGATCATATAGCAAATACACGTGCCTGCCAGTCAGCTTATTGGCCAAATATTCTAAATGATGAAAATGTGTTACAAACGAGAGAGCAGATTGAACAAAACACCCGGACGCTCTAGGAAGCAATGCGGCCAGCTAGAGGATTGGCCAAACATTCTGAGTATTGAAAATGCTTTTCAGATGCAAGGGAGTTTCAAATTTCGTTTGGTGGGGACGAGTCAGTTTGGTGACCGAGAGTTGAACCTAGAACTGGGGAAGTAGATGCCACAGCAATTAGTTCTAGGTCCAGTGAAATGGGAGAATGAAGATGGTAGAAGTTGTTAGATGGAAATTGTAGTGGAGCTGAAATGCACTGTACTACAGGATGACGCTTTTTTAGACTATATAGAGGAAGAAATCGTCATGGTACACCATGTTCAAATTGCTGGAAGTACCACTGATACTTGATACATACTTGCAGAAAACCAATTTTTACAGGTATGCAATAATCTATTAGTTTGAATTGAATTACTTTGCCTTTTTTCTTGACAACCATACTTACTTTTTGTACTTTTTAGTTTCCCTTTCCCATTTTAGTCTGAAGAAATGACAGAAACAGAGAAACAAGCTTCTGGAATCCCATGTGCAAAAAAGGTAATAAATCTAGCTTGAATTAGAGTGATTATTAGTTTAGGGGGTAATGAGGGTGCGGATGAGCAAAATGCCATAGATATTGCAGTTTCTACATTTCAAATTTAAATGGCTTACTTCTTCGCCTTGACTTTATCATCCATTATTCTACACGTGTTTTCCTTTTTTCTCATACTAGTCCAAGGGTGAGCAAGAAGTGAAGGAACCAAAGACCCAAACTCCACGTACTAAGCAGGTAAGAGCGTAGGATGTATAGGTGTGTGTTTGTGTGTGTGTGTGTGTGTGTGTGTGTGTGTGTAAACGTGTGTGTGTGTGTGTGTGTTGGTGGTTGTGTTGGTGTGTATGTGTGTGTGTGTGTGTGTGTGTGTGTGTGTGTGTGTGTGTGTGTGTGTGTGTGTGTGTTTTGGTGTGTGTGTGTGTGTGTGTATTGCTCTGTGTGTGTGTATGCGTGTGTGTGTGTGTGTGTGTGTGTGTGTGTGTGTGTGTATGTGTGTGATCTTAAGTGTTGTTTTTGATGATGATGATGATGATGATGATGATGATGATGATGATGATGATGATGATGATGACGATGTAACCGGTGTCCATGTCCCTTATGAGAAATCCCACCAACCCACTGTCTTTTTTGTGATAATTTTTTTTAATGCTTGCAGGATAGATTTAAAAAGTATAGGCAGTTTTGTAGACAGCTGGAAATGCTTCTCTAATGGCCAAGGCATTTGGAGATAGGATATCAAAGAAGTCATCAAGAGGTGGAGATCAAGGAGAACCAATGTTTGAGAGACAAGAACAGCCGAAAAAGATAGAATGAACACATTGCAACTTCCTCTCAGACCTCAGCATTTCTCTGTGAAGAATGGAAGGGTGGAACTGCCAACCCCAAGGCAAACTCCTGAAATAAACACACACACACGCACACACACACGCGCACGCACGCATGCATGCACACACACACACACACAGACAACAACATTGTCTTATGGAAGGTTTCCGGGGCGGGGCGGTTGACAGAGGGGGGTGGGGATTGGGGAGGGTTAGGGGTACTGAAGGAGTAAATAAAGGACAGTGGCCTTTGAGAACTGATTATGATGTTTGCTCTTCCACGAAATCGAAAAGGAAAGATCTGCTGTATGGCGGGTCCGTTAATGTGCTTGTAGAGTGTGTGTGTTTGGGTTTGCGCACAATGTTATGTGCACATGTCTTTGTGTGTGCGTGCATGCGTACGTGTGTGGGTGAGAGAGGGAGAGAGAGAAGAATTTACATCCCGTTTGAATCGGAGGCATACTTTTCCAATATAGTGATCATTTTATTCCTTTTTTTCATAGTCATCACATTTGTTGTTTTGTATTTCTCAATTTTTCAGTTTTTACATAGGTTGTTCATAAATCATTTGGCATTTGGTTGATTGTTTCTATATTTGTATTTGTAGATGTATGATTTCCCGTTGATCAAAATGTGGTTTACGAGTTTGTTTGGGAGATCTAAGCCAAGCAGTAGGTTTTGAGGGCTAAATGGCAGAGTTAGTTTGGTGTACTTGTCAATCCAGTTCTACCCAGAAGATACATATGATCCGACATTCTACAAAGAGATAGTCTCACTTTCCTTTCCGCAAAAATGACATAGCTTGCTTTCTTTAACCCATATTCAGTGGAGGAATATATTCATACACTTTTATTTCCAGTTTATTTAATCTTAAAAACACAAAATTGACAAAATTACAGAGAAAAACAAAGCAAAGGAAGAGATGAAAGTACATCAATATCATGAATATCAACATCACATTATTATCCTCATCATTCTTATCTTTATCATCGGATGATGATGGTCTCATCATCACCACCATCATAATCATCATCATCATCATCATAGTCATCGTCATTCTAGTCATCATCATCATAGTCATCATCATCATCATCATCATAGTCATCATCATCATCATCATCATCATCATCATCATCAACAACAACAACATCATCATCATCATCATCATCATCAACAACATCATCATCATCATCATCATCATCATCATCATCATCATCATCATCATCATCATCATCATCAAATAGAGGAGAGAAAGGGTGGCAAGGGTCGTTCAGTTTGTTGGATCTCAGGAGAAAAAAATTGGGCTAATCCTTCTACGAAAAGCGAAATCGAAAAGGAAGGATTACATACATGGTGTAGATTGGTGACTTGCGTGTGAGCATGTGTGCGCATATGCGCGCGCGTACGCGTGCGCGTGCGTGAGAGAGAGAGAGAGAGAGAGAGAGAGAGAGAGAGAGAGAGAGAGAGAGAGAGAGAGAGAGAGAGAGTTTATCCCGTGCTAACATTCAGGAGTAGTTTCACCTAAAATAGTGCATAGGTCACCCAATTTATTGTTGCAGTTGTCAGTGTTGTTGCTGCTTTGGGCAATGAATTTTTCGATTAATGCGTTCTGTCTTAGAATGTTAAGGAAGCCCTTAGTGTTTGGTTGACAACTTCAATATTTACATTTGTGAATGAAAGATTTTCCTAACAGCAGAATGTGATTAATCAGTTTTTTATGAGGAGCTGTACCAAACAGTAAACTGTTGTAGGGAGCGTTTTCCATGCCATACCTAGTTGTAGCTATCTTAAGTTGGCTTTC
>JAWQFJ010035026.1:22500-46486 GCA_034096865.1 Theodoxus fluviatilis | reverse complement strand
TTCTTGCGATAATTATACCGACTCTCTCTCTCTCTCTCCTCTCTGTCTCTCTCTCTCTTCTCTCTCTCTCTCTCTCTCTCTCTACATTTGAATATTTTTCCTCAAGGGCTGAATGTAAGAAAGGCACTACTGCCTAATTCACTACCCTTGTAAAATAAAGTTCGTTCGTTCGTTTCTCTCTCTCTCTCTCTCTCTCTCTCTCTCTCTCTCTCTCTCTCTCTCTCTCTCACCTTATCATTGACCTAGAGACCCAGCCCAGATAGTCCAGTTTCTGCAGAATGGCACTAGCAGTCGCTAGGTCTATCAGTGGGTGCCAACTTTGGTCCCGGTATCTGGTGTGGCTTGTTTCCAGGAAAGGGCTATCAGGGAGGGGTGTGAGAAACAGAAGAAGGGCGTGATAAAGTCCGGAAGAACCAGAGGAGAAAAAGCCTTTGTTGACAAACTTACTTGCTCCCACACTTTAGGTGTATACTCAGTTTTTATCACATCACTAGGCGTTGATTTTGTGGACTCTGTCAACCTTTCACTATAAAAAGTAGATTTATATATGGTTTTAAAAGTAATTTTGGCAAGTGAGATGCTAAGTAGGTTTCTGGAAGTTCATGAAATGAAGGGAGGACGAATATTCAATTGTGCTGATGTACAGGACATGCTGGAAATTTGTCTCACGCGAAAGGAGTAATATAAGAATTGATTGAAGTGGAAGTCTATAGCGTAGTTGTGAATTTGTATTCTAAAGATGGTAATGTTTGCAACGCTTGAGTTTCTCTCTCTCTCTCTCTCTCTCTCTCTCTCTCTCTCTGTCTCTGTCTCTGTCTGTGTCCTCTGTCATCTGTCTTCTTCCTCTCTGTGTGTCTCTCTCTGTGTGCTCTCATCTGTGTCTCTCTCTGTCGCTGTACTCTCGTCTCTGTGTCCTTCTCTCTGTCTCTCTCTCTGTCTCTCTCTCTCTCTCTCTTTCTCTCTCTCTCTCTCTGTGTGTGTGTCTCTGTGTCTCTTTCTTTCTCTGTGTCTCTGTCTCTTTCTGTCTCTGTCACTCTCTCTCTCTGTCTCTGTCTCTCTCTCTCTTTCTCTGTCTCTCTCTGTCTCTCTGTCTCTCTCTGTCTCTTTCTCTGTCTCTGTCTGTTGTCTCTCTGCTCTGCACTCTGTCTTCTGTCTCTCTGCTCTGTCTCTCTGTCTCTGTCTCTCTGTCTCTCTCTGTCTGTGTCTGTCTCTCTCTGTCTTCTGTCTGGTCTCTCTGTCTGTCTCTCTCTGTCTCTCTCTCTGTCTCTCTGTCTCTCTCTCTGTCTCTTCTGTCTCTGTCTCTGTCTGTCTGTCTGTCTCCTGTCTCTGTCCTGTGTCTGCTGCGTCTTTCTGTCTGGTCTCTCGTCTGTCTGTCGTCTGCTGCCTGTCTGTCTGTCTGTCTGTCTGTCTGTCTGTCTGTCTCTCTGTCTCGGTCTGTCTGTCCTGTCTGTCTGTCTCTCTGTCTGTCTCTCTGTCTGGTCTCTTCTGTCTGTCTGTCTGTCTGTCTGTCTGTCTGTCTGTCTGTCTGCTCTCTCTCTCGTCTCTCCTCGATCTCTCTCCGTCTCTGGATTCCTGCAGACTCGGCATAATCCAAAAAAAAAAAGCATCATCGTCACATTTAGCAAGTCTGCCAGTGAAACTGTTTCGTTAAAACGGCGTAAGCCTGGGAAGTGGCTGCCTTCTTGCAAAGGGCAGGGTGTTTATTTCTGCTGCTTTCTTCTCCTCTTCCTTCCTCCTCCTCTCCCCTCTTTTCCTCCTCGCCCCTCCTTTCCTCTTCGCTTCGTCTGGCAGTGCCGTGTGCAGATGCTGCAGATGCTGGGATGCAGACTAGTAGTGAATGACAGGAAGCCAATGATGGTGTGCACCTTGCCTCTATTGTTCTCTGCTTATCTCGGATACGTGGCACGTGCGCCCTGCACCCTGATAGGCTGGGGTGGTGGGGGTCGGGGGTCATAGGGTAAGGCGTCAGAGGGTAAGAGGTAGGATGTCAAATAGAGGCAGGTATAGGGATGCCGAGTAAGAAAAAAAAATTAAGTTTCACAACACTCACCTATTGAAGTGATGAATAGGAAATTATCTCGGATATGTGGCACGTGCGTGCTGCTCTCTGATAGGCTGGGGAAGTGGGGGTGGGGGTGGGGTAGAGAGAGCTTGAGGGTTCAGAGGGTAAGGGGGTAGGATGTCAGATAGAGCCGGGTCTGAGAGTGCCGAGTGAGGAGAAATTGTGACATTTTTGTGGAAGTTGTGAAGAGAAAGACAAGTGTACATACAAAGCACGCATGCATTAGTAGCAAAGGAACCTCAAGAAACAACACACAATGGAAAAGTGACGAATGAAACAGGAGGTGGGGAAAAGGAAGAGGAGGTAACGGTGGTTGTAGTGGACTGAGAGGGAAAGATGGACCGGGGGGGGGGGGGGGACAGATAGAAACACGACCAATCACTGAGCACTTACTAGACTTCAGGCCCCGACCCCAGCAACACGACGACAACGAACACTACACAGGGCACTAAGACAGCCGCTCACTTACGGAGCACCACCCAGGCACGCCCCCCACACACACACACACGCCCCCATCACTCGGGAACACGCAGACGCACACACGCAGACACACACACACACACACACACACACACACACACACACACACACACACACACACCCACTCACTCAGTCACATACACACATTCACTCACTCACTCACTCGCAGACACACACACACACACACACACACACACACACACACACACACACACACACACACACACACTCACTCACTCACTCGGAGACACGCAGACGCACACACACACAGACACAGACACACACACACACACACACACACACACACACACGCCACTCACTCAGTCACATACACACATTCACTCACTCACTCACTCGCAGACACACACACACACACACACACACACACACACACACCACACAACACACACATACACAAACTGACACACACACACACACACACATACACACACACAGGCCACTCACTCAGTCACGCACACGCACACATTCACTCACTCACTCACTCACTCGCAGACACGCAGACACACACACACACACACACACACACACACACACACACACACACACACACACACACACACACACACACACACACACACACACACACACACACACACACACACACACACACACACACACACACGGGCAAAGGGACGGAGTGACGAAAAGACAGAAATATCCCATTTTGGGATGAATGGTGAGACAGGAGCAAACGAAAAGTGCAGGTTCACGAGGAATAGAGACAACCAAAACTTCCAGAAGTTGCGACTGAGAAACTTTCCCACACCACTGAAATGTAAAGTGAAAAATACTGTGGGTTTGAGGAGGGACTTAGCGAAGTTATCTCACCGTCACACTGACACAGGAAGAAAAAGAAATATAAATATTGAGGTCAGTAGAACGTCTAGTGTACATCTGTCTTCAAATCCCTGCAGACAGAATTGATGACATATTACCCCAAAAGGTGCCCCCGTCCATCACTAAAGTGTCACGTTTTTTTTACCTCGGCGCTGAGAGTATTTTTATCTTTCGTGTCATTTTTCAAATTTTGACATTTTCTTTTCCCCTTCTCTCTCTCTCTCTCTCTCTCTCTCTCTCTCTCTCTCTCTCTCTCTCTCTCTCTCTCTCTCTCCTCTCTCTCTCTCTCTCTCACTCTCTCTCTCTCTCTCTCTCCTCTCTCTCTCTCTCTCTCTCTCTCTCTCTCTCTCTCTCTCTCTCTCTCTCTCTCTCTCTCTCTCTCTCTCTCTCTCTCTCTCTCTCTCTCTCTCTCTCTCTCTCTCTGACAGTTGTCTAAGGCGTCTGCTAAAATATTTGTCATAGTTGATCATATTGTTATTATACATTACCAAGTGTTGTACATGGATTAGCTACTGTGTATGGTTTTTTATGTATCCCTGTTTTCATTTCTTTATGAGCAAGGACAATTTGTAAGATAGGCAGAAATGCCTAAACTTTCTTCCTTGATAAATAAAGAATCAATCAATCAATCAATCAATCAATCAATCAATCAATCAATCAATCAATCAATCAATCTCTCTCTCTCTCTCTGCCTGTTTCTCTCTCTCTGCCTGTTTCTCTCTCTCTCTCTCTCTCTCTCTCTCTCTCTCTCTCTCTCTCTCTCTCAAATGGGTACTTATTGATGGAAAATTGAAACGTCGTCGCGTATTGACATTTTGAGCTCATTCAGAATACGTCACTGTCAGGGAGTCCTTTAGTTGCAGGTCCAATTGAGGTGTCGCCAAATGAATAGACCTCTCGTACATAACGTGCTAGCAATGAACACTTCCTTCGTGAATCGTGATTATTCTAATTGTTTAGAACTACTATCATAACCAGAAATGTCTTCGTAGTTCTGATGAGACTTTGGTAATATCTCACTCAGGCTGATATGTTTTTCGACGAAATATTCGGATTGAGTTGTACCTTATGTCTAGTTAGGACTAACAACTTTTAGTACCCAAATCAATGTCAAAGTGTGTCGTAACGAAGATGGCATGACGGCCTCTAAAGCAATGTAATCATTGTCCCGATGGTTTTGCTCCACGAGTCGCCACACAATCTCCACGAGAAGTGTCTTGTAGCGAGGACCGCAGCCCCTCTGTGGTAACAACATTCAGAAATAATCCAGGGGTCATGGGCTTGGTCCTTAGCTAAAGTTATCAAACCCCACCCCCACCCCCACCCCCCACACCCACACCCACACACAAACACCCGGATCTGGCTCTATATTGAAAACTGCATTTGTTTGTTTCAAAAATTACGTTAGTAGTAGTAAATACTAGCTTGAAATTTTTCACAGTTAAGAAAGGTTTTACAAAAACTGTCCGAGTTATGTGAAGAAAGTTCTTAAACAACAACATCTACAAGATTCCTTACACGCTGCGGAAATGAAAGCTATACCTACAAAGACAGTCGCATTATTGTCATCTCATCTTCATCTGAACAAACAGAGATCTTTACTACGAGAGGAAGTGTGGATGATGTGACTGTCACCTTCTTTGCCCCACAGGAATGGTCTGACGGCATCCGCCATCTGCCTGTACTCCATCCACGACATCGAGAAGGCATTCCAGGGCCCATTCCGCGCCCAGGCCAACAACGACATTCGCTCTTACTGGATGCCCGTGCCTGACTCTGAACTGCTTCAGCCTCGCCCTGGCAATGTGAGGCCGTGTGTGTGTGTGTGTGTGTGTGTGTGTGTGTGTGTGTGTGTGTGTGTGTGTGTGTGTGTGTTGTTGTTGTTGTTGTTGTTGGTGTTGGTGTTGGTGTTGGTGTTGGTGTTGTTGTTGTTGTTCTTGTTGTTTGTGTGTGTGTGTGTATGTTTGTGTGTGTGTGTGTGTATGTTTGTGTGTATGTGTGTGTGTGTGTGTGTATGTGTGTGTGTGTGTGTGCGTGTGTTTCTGTATGTGTGTGTGTGTGTGTATGTTTGTGTGTGTGTGTGTGTGTGTACATGTGACTATGTGTGTATTTTCATTGTGTGTGTGTGTGTGTATGTGTGCGCGCGTGTGTGTGTATGTGTTTGTGCGTGTGTGCTTATGTGTGTGCGTGCATGCGTGTGTTTATGTGTGTGTGTGTGTGTGTGTGATACGGACGAACGGACGGATAGACAGAATGGTTGGCCCTTGGATCATCATGGAATGACAGGCTTATTTACTCGACGACTTTAGTGTTTCCCTTTGTAGAGCGCCTGCCCTCGGGCTTTGTTCTAGGGATCTGATGGCACTTCATTTCAAATCTTCAACACTTTACCCATTGCCTTCATGTCGCTAATAACACGAGAGGGAATGAAAGACAACTCATTTGACTGAAGCACCTTTGTCATTGCCGTGAGACCAGTCTTCCATCTGCTGCACCGTGCTCTCTACTCTGTTCCAGTGTTCCGTAGACTCACACAGCCTGTCGGTGGACTGGGCCACGTCCTACAGGAACAGGCGCATCATGGACCACCCCGTGCAGCCCACTTTCGGGCGTCCTGTTATGGTCAAGGAGCACTGCATCATGAACAAGATGGTCCTCGTCAACAACGCCTCCGGCGCTGGAGATGTCGTCTTCTTCGCAGCCACCAGTACGTGGATTTAGTTGTAGCACTGGCCTTTGCTTGAAGAGAGAGTGCTCTTCTCTGCGGTAACCAGGATGGAGTTGCTTTGGCAAGCCCGTGCTCCTTTCTTGTGAAGAAATGTGCATCTCGCCATGCAAAGATCAGTGTGTAGGCTAATTGGAGTAGCTATCGACTTCTTCTTTTAAGGAAGTGCTATTCTTCAGAATAATCAGCATGCAAGCATTGTGGACTACGCTAAACCTCGTCAGCGTCAGCGGGAATACGTAGCATTCTCCAACTTGTAGGAAGTGTCCTTTGCAGCGAGCATTTTGTAGATATTCTCGGTCACCTAAAATGTGTGTTCCCTCTGTTTCTCTCTGTGAAAACCGTATTTCACAGAAACGTGTATAACGACTTCATATAAGTTATGTGTATACCTTGGTGTGTAGAAATGCTTGTATACCGCCAGGACGAAGACGAAACTCGCTGTCAGAACTTCTGTCTCTGTAGACGTTACAAAGAAAAATCGAAAAGCGCTTCAGGCATTCCATTTACCCACTCCTTGCCGGCGGAAGTGAAGATTCTAAATAGAAAGTTTAAGGAATTCCGTGATTCCATCCTGTGAGTGTCTTTTTCCCATCTGAAAACACCATATAGAATGAATTCTTTCTGTCCTTGCAGACAAGGGTCACGTGTACAAGATGGCTGCGTGGCCCATGTCCCAGAACAGCCTTGACCCCCAGTCGTTCGTCCTGACCACCTTCAAGCCCTTCCCTGAAGCCATGCAGATCTGGAGCATGGTCCGCCATGTAAGTCCTCGTCTGTCTTCTGCCTGCACGTGTATGTTTGTCTCGTGTGTCTTGTTCTCTCGCCACCAGTATGTCTGTTTAATGGCGGTCTACGCCGGTCTGTTTAATGTCATTCCATGCAAAGGTTAGCTGATGAAGGCTCCGTGGCCTGGTGGTTAGCGCGCTCGACCTGCAATTGCATACGGCTAGTGGTTGCGGCGTTCGAATCTGCGCGGTTCCCACTGTCATCCTTGAACACGATTCTAAACTCGCATAGCTTCTCCCCACCCAGGAGTAAAACCGGGTACCTGTGAGGGCAGGGATGGCGCACTGTGGAATGATTAACTCTTGCAAGTGGCCTTGGGCCAGCGTCGGGTTGGAGTTCTCCCCAGGGAGTGGAGTTGGTGCCGGTACCTTTCTGTGGGCGTCGTATATCATGTCTGTCACCGTCGGGTCCCAGTGATGGATAGATCAAGCAACGTAGTGCTCGGGATAGTGTGAAGCTGTTTGAGACCCAGTCATGGGTGACACATCTCTATATAAAACACACTTTTGGGGCGTTGCAGGGCAAGTACCTGTATCTGGGCACGGACACGTCGGTGACGGAGGTGGACACGGAGACGTGCGGACTCTACACCAAGATCGACCACTGCATCCAGGACCCATTCTGTGGCTGGCATGACGTCAAGAACCGCTGCCAGCAGAAGGGATCCATCAGGTGTGTGTCATAGAGTTGCTATTTTGGACTTTTTGCCATTAACTTTTTAAGTATCTTAGGAGCCTTTGGGGCCTATATTTTCCCCTGTGGTCTTCTGCTCACAAGAACACAGTGAATAGTATGTAAACTGTAAGCGTGAACAAACATGAATTTGATGCAGAAATGTTAACTTTCAGTGATAATTTCCCCCCCCGAAAGTGATTGAAATCGTTTTACTTTGTTTTGTTTGTTTTTTATTTTAAAAATGTTGAGGACATGTAAAGGGCGAATTATCAGAACGTATTGATGAAGACTGTTAATATGCATTGTATGTCCCTTCTGAAGAGTAAACCAGGTACTGTATTATACACTAGTGTGATTAACCTTTATATGGGTTTTTCCTCCAGACTGCTGACGTATGCAGACATAGACCACAGCAAGTTGTTGGAGGATGAGCTCGTGACACGGGGAATCACACTCTACAGTAAGTCGTCACTACATATGGGCAGATGTGTTCTTCAAGGGCGGTTGCACTCACCTGTACAGCTCCTCTGTACAACTCCTCTGTACAACGCCTTTGTACAACTCCTCTGTACAACTCCTCTGTACAACTCCTCTGTACAACTCCTCTGTACAACTCCTCTGTACAACTCCTCTGTACAACTCCTCTGTACAACTCCTCTGTACAACTCCTCTGTACAACTCCTCTGTACAACCCCTCTGTACAACACCTCTTTACAACACCTCTGCAGATGCAGGCGCTAACCCTGAGGTAATTCAATGCTGAAATGGAATAATTTAGCGCCTACAAGATTAGAATGGCCCCAGGCCCTTTTTGAAAGCTGTTGCAGTAACTTTTCCCCAACTCTAAAGCATAATTATCATTAAATATTTACAGAAAGATGTATAATATTATAAAGGTGGGTGAGTTCCGTAGTTGTCTGTTTCTGATTAAGAAAATCGTTATTTGTGTCTGATTATCAATACATGGATCTTTATTGTCAATGTAGCTAAATTCATCACCATTCACACTACTAGCTGCATGGCCTGGTGCCCTGTGCAGCATGTTATCAGAGATGCAACTATCGACGGAATTCTTCAACAATTACTATTGTACTGCTTCATAAAGTAGCCAGACTAAATAGGATGAAACCATTGCATGAAAATTACAAAATATTCTTCTAAATGTTTTCGATGTCCTGTTTTAAGTATGTCAACTTACCTCTCAGGCTCTGAAAATGCATCTTCTCTTACTTTCATCTCAACACTGCGGCAGGCAAATACTTTTTGGAATCCTCTCTCCATCCATCCATGCATCCATCATTCCACCCATTCGTCCGCCCGTCCGTCCGTCCTTCCATCCATCCATTCATCCATCCATCCATCCATCCATCCATCCATCCATCCGTCCATCCATCCGTCCGTTCATCCATCCATCCATCCACCCGTCCATCCATCCACCATTCCACCCATCCGTCCGTGCGTCCGTCCGTCCGTCCATCCATCATTCCACCCATCCGTCTGTCCGTCATTCCACCCATCCGTCCGTCCGTCCGTCCATTCATCCATCTACCCACCCGTCCATCCATCATTCCACCCACCCGTCCGTCTGTCCGTCCACCTACCCATCAATCCATCCATCCATCCATCCATCCATCCATCCATCCATCCATCCATCCATCCATCCATCCATCCATCCATCCATCCATCCATCCATCCATCCATCCATCCATCCATCCATCCATCCATCCATCCATCCAATGAACGCCCCTTCACCGTGTCCTTCTCTACCTCAGTGCCAGAGCGGATATCACGTTCCAAGGGAAACTCAGTCACGCTGCGTCTCAACTACAAGCTGACCATCACGGGTCCAGTCACGTGGACCAGGAACAAGACGGAAGTGGAGGGCGAACGTCACTTCCTGGCCCGAGACAGCTCCTTGCTGATCCAGGACCTGCTGGAGACGGACTCGGGCACGTACCTGGCCCGTGACAGCCTGGGCCGCGTGGTGGGGGAGTACCACTTGGAAGTGGCCGTCAGTGAGTGTCCCAGGGACTTGGGTGTGGGGTCTTTGGCTTGTGTGTTTGTGTTTGGCGTGTGTAGTCTGATGGGCTGTGCTGTTGAAGGTGGGAAAAGTATTGGCGAACTCTTGTTCGAGCTTTCCGTATTTGTTCTGTTTGGTTTGGCGTGTGTGTGTGTGTGTGTGTGTGTGTGTGTGTGTGTGTGTGTGTGTGTGTGTGTGTGTGTGTGTACGCGTGCGTCCGTGCGCGAGCGAGCGAGCGAGCGAGAGAGAGAGAGAGAGAGAGAGAGAGAGAGAGAGAGAGAGAGAGAGAGAGAGAGAGAGAGAGAGAGAGAGAGAGAGAGAGAGAGATAGAGAGAGAGAGAGAGAGAGAGAGAGATTGAGAGAGAGAGAGAGAGATTTCGTATGTCTTTTAGTCCTATTTAAAATCTGTCTGCTCAGTTCTCCTGCCTGTTTGCTCGTCCATAACAACCCCCACCCCCCACCCCCACCCCCCTCCTCTCTCTCTCTCTCTGCGTGTTTGTGTCTGTGCGCGTGTGTGTATGTGTTTGTTTGTGGTTTTGTTCCACGAAAAAATCATCCGAATACCGCTGGAGAAAGTGACTAACTTTGTTCTGAGACCGCAGGATCCAGCCGGAGAGTTGGTCGAGCTGTGGTTTTCGTTTGTTCATGCAAGGTCACTTTAGGTCGAAGTTCTTTTCAGATATCCATAAATGTCATCCATTATCCCGCAGCATATAATTTTGTGAACTCCACGACAGTAGAAGATATCTATTTGGATTAGTTGCTTACAGTTACACTAGGATCCTGTGAGGCATATGTCGATATCAACATGTGTTGAGAATTGCATACCTCCCTCATCAGTTGGAATGCTGCGGTCCTTGTGTTTTCAGGGCCTGCTCCAGTAGCAGCTACACAGCCAGCCCCAAGCAGCATTCACACTGCCTTTACATCTGCTTCACTATGTTGACTTAATGTTGACACCGGCCAATTCCTCGCAAGATCTTGGTTTTCCTCGCGTCTATGCAACGTGCGCTTCATGTGAATGGATAGATCAAGGGAAATAACTCTCCTCCATTTGGTAAACGAAGAGTGAATGAGTTATCTCCCCTGGATTGTGCTCCTCTTCGTCTGCACTCGTGTTTCATAGCTTTTACGAAGTTATTCGTGTCTTTTGCAGCGAAAAAAGACATCGAGGAGAGGTGGATACGAAAGTTCGACCAATGGTGTGACGAGTTTGATCGCTACAAGAACAGCATTCGTGAATGGGTAAGACTTTTTTCTTCAGCATTTGAAGAGAAATACATGAAGAAGGAATTTGACATAATTGATGTTTGCTTTCCATCGTAGTTTCATTTTGGTCTCTCTGAACAAATTAAAGAAATTTTGAAATCTTCATTGTGAAAAAAACTACGATCCTTCTCTTTAAAGCAGCCATGTTTGAAAGTTTTTGTCTTCTAGTGAATTTTTCTTAAACCAAATTTTTAATGGCCAAATTACAAATGCTGACTGACAAGGTACTGATAATTTCCCTTTCACTTGATGTCCCTTCCATATGTTAGCACACTTTCCCTTTAACAACAAAGATGTGAATTTGAAGGTGGAAAATCCCCCCCCCCCCCCCCCCCAAGTCTTGATTTATGTAATATTTCTCTTTTCAGGAACGGAAATGCTCCGATGCGTGCTGCTGCGATGAGCCGTACAACGCTATTCCACAGTTCAGCGGGAAGTGACCACACGACTGAAATGTTCCAGCAACCAGCAGAGGGGTTGGGAGAGGAACTGGAACTGTTCTTCTGCTTCCTCCAAACTGTGATATGGACTTGGGTAGAACAATTCCCACTGGACTCATCTTGCACGGGGACAAGACAGAAAAAAAGAGAGACGGATCAAGTTCCGAGGGAGATGTCTGTGACTGTGCCTGACTTGTCTTGGGATTGGATTCCAAAAGCACCATCTCCCAGAGACCAGTTTAGATCAGCCTGATATGATCCGAATGACCCGTAGTGTGATTGTTCAAGGAAACAATGCGACATGAATCAGCAATCCAGGAACTTGAACTGTGTGACAGTTTAAAAAAGAAATATGAGTGCATTGTTTCATCAGCTTGCTCTTCCCTGTAGAGGTCTGAAGCTGAGCTTTGTGACCCACCCCCATCCTCATCTCCCCACCCCACCACCCCCACCCCCACCCCTACCACCAACCCCCACCCCCCACTTTTTGAAGAAAGCAGCTGTTTCTCAAGCATAGAAGACATGGACTTGATCCTTTGCACTGCTGGAGTTGGGTCTCTTGACATTCTCACTGCTGCTGTGTTGATGTCACCATCAGCTGTTCAACACTCGTCTCAGTTGCTGTACTTCTGCACAGTGTCAAGGAATCCAGTTGTAATGTGAAGGGAAAATGACACATAATTGTGTTTTGTATTGCAGTGGATTTTAAGAAGCTTTCTCCATAAACAGTCGCTTCATCTGGCATACTTGTGCACGACCAATGACTTGGTTTCCACAAGAAAATCACAGCAAGTTCCAAAGTTTTGTGGAACTTTGAAAATACTTGCCTTGTCATGTGCTTACCATGCACACTGCTTTCTGAATGACTGTCAGTGTTTCTGCCGTGCCAATTAAATTTGAAAAGATGTATAGTTTTGGTAGAGCCTGCCCAAGTTATTGTGAATGGTTAGAACCTTCAGATGAGGAACATTGGTTTTGTTGATGTGTGTCCATAAAGAAGATGGGGATGAGAGACTCTTTGACTTCTGTGGAACACCAGTGCCAGTATGGGTAATTCCATCATGTGACTTTGGGAGGGCTGCTTTCAATTTCTGTGCCAACCTTACCCTCACTTTTCATTGGACGACGGTGTTGCTCCAGCCTGCTTTACAAGCCTTCTGCCCACTCTGAATAAGCAGTGACGAAACACAACAAAAACTTTTTTAAGTTGATGGACAGCATATTTGAGAAGCATAGTGTATTTTCCCTCTGAGGATACAAAATAACTGGAAGTGAAGATCTACAATACACTGTGTTTGTTGAGAGGTGACTTAATCGACTCATTTTTTAATACATTTACTCTGGCAGAGCTGGCTGACATATGAAGACGTCTGAGATTGTATCAGGCTAGAGTCACTGGAGCTGATCAACACTGCTAAAAGATGCTCTGACAGAGACATCGTGGACACTGCACTGTAAACCTGTGTGGGATCCACATCCAAGCAATGAACAATGCAGACTTGGATATTTTGAAACTAGAAATGCCACAAGCTGATGTGAGTAGAGACCAGATTCCCGTCAGTCTAGTTTAGATCCAGAAGACGACATTATGAGGCTGTGTGAATCAGACTTGTGTTTGCTAGACTGAAGTATTGTAGCTGTGCATTGCAGTACAAATGCTCTTCTGGCTGAAGTCTAGCTTATTGAACAGCCTTTAGCAGTTATGAACCTTGATTAACTCACCAACCATGTCACGACATTTTGTGTGTGTTGTGTGTCTGTCATAATGTCAAGATAAAAGCTAAAACTTGCAGGCAAACATACAGGAATTGATTTGTCAGTTGTTTTTCACTACATGACATTTGAATTTGAATGCCTGGTGACAGTTTGTCAAATTGTTTAATTTTGAACTGATTTGAAATGTATATGCACTTTTATGACAGGATTGTCATCTTCATGTCAATGAAGAATTACTGGCTGTTCCAAAATATCTGGATTCCATACAGTATACATGTACAAGTACAGCCTTCAGCTGGGTTCACAGAGTAGATCTGCATACAATTTGGAAAGTCTGCAGTCATTGCAGCAGAGCAGACCTTGAAAATCTACGATGCCTCCATTGTTTCCAAAGTATCTTCTTGGCTGTGTGAAGCAGTTCACTTGAGTTGTTATCCCATATTTCTGAGGTTCTGAGATCATCAGCTGTGTTTGAGAGAAAAATAATGTGTGCTGGAGAGAAAATTGCATCTGCAATACAAAAAATCTGACTGTGGCCATTCATGTGCCTCGTGAAAAGTGCGGGACAATAACTCGAAGTGTCCAAGTTTTTCAGACCACTTTGAGTTGGCAGTTCTCATCCGTTCCTATCTCAGCAACTGTTGCTGTCTTCTAATGATGCTTTGGCTGGATCACAATAGTCAGTAAAAGATCTTGCCTCTGAATGACAACTTTCTTTTCATACTTAAAAAAATCATGTACAGTTATGGAAGGAATAATGGCATAATGTGAATGGTGCCGACTGCAGATTTTTGTTTCATAGCCTTGATGCAATGTTCAAGTAGAGTTGTGCTGATTTTGGCAGCACACATGGCTTGAAAGGTTATATTTCTCTTCTGGTATTAGAGCCAGGTGTAAGAGATTTGATTCTCCTTTTGATGTCCACTTTTCCAATTTTACATAGGTATACAGGTTGAAAGACAGAACCAATGCTTTGAATGTGTACATATATGATGACTGATGTTTGTGGTGTGTGCAAGCATGTAAATGAGCGCATGTTTGTGTGTGTGTGTGTATGTGTGTGTGCGTGTGTGTGTATGTGTGTGTGTGCATGTGTGTGTGTGTGCATGTGTGTATGTGTGCGTGTGTGTGTGTGTGTGTGTGTGTGCGTGTGTGTGTGTGTGTGTGCGTGCTTGTGTGAGAGAGAGTTTGCATGTCTGCTTGCTTTAAGAATGAGAGCATGTGCCAAGATTTTGAAAGTTTTTTTCATTATTAGACACACTAAGTTTCAGCTTTTTGAGTGTGTGTGCGACATCATGAATTTTCTGATTCAGTTTTTCCTTTGTGCTTTGATTTACATAGGCAGTGGTATTTCATTTTCTAACATTTAGTAATACCATTTTATAGTTAGAATGCAAAGCTTTATTTTCTTATCTTTGAAGGAAGACCAAATGGAAGTGGTTTAGGTCCAAAATATTGGTGGAATTTGAAAGAGAGAGAAAAAGAGGAACCAAAAATTTGGAACCAATTTTCAGTAACACCAAGATGTAAAAATAATATCTTTTTATTTGACTTGATTTTGCATTGTTGACATTTTTGTGTATGTTTCTGTTGATAAGATTATGTTCTGTACAGTGTATGAATATGCAAGTTATGATGGAACATGCTCTAAAGCCACAGTTAGTACTGAACCACATTTTGAATGAGACACTTGATGTGGTGATAGTTGTTGCTGTTGTTGTGTACGTATTGTGTACATATTGTGATTTTTGCGTTGTTTACTTTGGTACAGAGATCTATTCCCATTGCGTAATACCAGACGTCACTTTTCATGATTACGTGCAATTTGGCCCTGTTGTGCCTGCTGAGGTTAATGTTTGGATTTGCACTTTTTTTCTTCTCTCTTTATTTCCCCAAACATGTGGAGTGATCTAATTTATGTAGTGAATTTCAGTGAAATATTTGTCTTGCAATTCTCTAGAGAATCCACTATTACTCTCCTGATTATATGCCAAATAAGAAAGTATCAGCGACAGAAAATTTGTTCCTATAAACTTTGATCATTCATTATGAGGTTGTTACCAGAAGCCCAAAAGAGGAGAGAAAAAAAGTTAGTCAGACTACTGATGACAGTAACAAGTCAGTGTTACATTTTAGTGTGTCGCCTCATTGATACATTGAGGTAGTGGCAAATTTGATGTAACATTCATGTTTGTACTTCATAGCTACTGATGTAACATTCATGTTTGTACTTCATGGCTACTGATGTAACATTCATGTTTGTACTTCATGGCTACTGATGTAACATTCATGTTTGCACTTCATAGCTACTGATGTAACATTCATGTTTGTACTTCATAGCTACTGATGTAACATTCATGTTTGTACTTCATAGCTACTGATGTAACATTCATGTTTGTACTTCATGGCTACTGATGTAACATTCATGTTTGTACTTCATAGCTACTGCTGTGGCTGTAAATTCTTGGATGGGTCAGAGCTGCAAAATGCAACCATTTTCTTTGAATGTTAATTTTATTTGACCATGTTTAAAACTCTCCAATATGAGTGAGGATGCTAGTTTGAGGAGCAGTGGTAACTAACTGTAAGGAAACACTTTGCTGACAGGGATTTCAACATGTTTTAGAACACTTGAGTTGAGATTATCAGTTAAATGACCATTAATCGATGTTGGTCTGCATTAGATGTTAATTAACAACACTGAGCTATTATACACTTCACACATTTATCACAGCCTTGATACTAAAACTATAGATATACAGTTATTTCAGCTCTAGGAAATATTGCCTTTTCCATATAGAAAAGAAAACACAAAAACTGACTGAAGAAACTCGAAACCTACACAAATGCTATTTAATTTGTATTCATGTACAAATTTAGATGTATGTACCTGTTCCAAGTGTATAATTATGTTTGTACAAAATTGCCTGGCATTGATCAGAAGTTTAAGATTAAAGTGATGATATCAATGTCATCTTTGTATTTTCTTGTCCTCCACCAGACCTGCATGCAAATACTCTGTTTGACAGCGTGATGGACACAGGTTTTCTCTGCCTGCACTGCTTGAAATGCACCTCACATTTTAAACCTTGTTTCATACTTCAGACAAATGTGGTTTTTTAGTTTCTACAAATGTGGGTAATTTCCCCCCAAGATAAATTTTATAAAAATCGTGACACAGATGCTGCTAGAAATGTGCAAACATTCAAAGTCTTTATGCAGCAGCTTGCACATTCAGTGGCTAGTATGAGACAGCCTGTTTGTGTCTTTCATTTGCAAAATGAGATGTTCAGTACCTTGTCTCGTGTTCAGCCAACAGACACACTCACAGGGGGGAGAGTGGAATTTAGCCTTTCAACAAATCCAACATCTGTGGAATGTTGAATAACTTTCCTGTATTCAGTCTCCTGAAGACTGCTATTTTAAATTCAGTGATATATGTTCAAATGAGTATGTCTCTTTCACACACACACACACACACACACACACACACACACACACACACATGCATGTATGCACACACACACACACACACACACACACACATGCACACACACACACACAAACTCTGAGATACCTAATTTGTCCTTCACACATTCAAATTTTATGTACATGTTTTCATATGACATTCTAAAAGAATAAAATTAATGTCAATGATTCACAAATTCTTTGTTGGCACATGCACTGACACCAAAATTCTGTGTGACTGACAGTGTATGTGATGAATTATTTTAGAGAACTGGACACCTCCACTTTGAAGAATTTGCTCTCTGTTTTTACTCATACCTTTTTACACACGGGTGCATTTTTAGAAATCTTACATCAATACAAAATCTTTTTTCTGTCAGAACATGTTCAGCTCCCATAATGATGTGTAAGTGTTAAGAGACTCATTTTGTATCGGAAGATTTTACTTATTTGAAGAACTTATGAAAATGGTCCCTCCGTTTTAAACAGATCCACAGGATTCATACTTAGGGTATCAAAACATAATGCAAAAATAGAGTGTTACTAACCCTCTAGCAAATTATGTACAAAACATTCAACACTAGCATCAACTTGTAAAACATCCAATTTAATGTGGTTTGATTCATAACATGCATACCAGTTTCTATGTTTGAGTACACACATATCAACAGATCAAATACATGAATAGAGAAGTTTAAAACAAGCAAAATCTGCCATTTAACAAACAGACAGATGGTGGTACTGTAGTTTGTGACCAGTTTTAATACTTTCTGAATTGCAAAAGACGTAATGCTTGTGGTACTCAATGCTGTTGTTGGTTAAACCCCCACTTCCAAAGTTCAGTTCAACAGACACCCACCCATCCCCAAAAGTAGAAACACTGACTACCTTTGTGACTCTGTCATACCAGTGTAAAAACTACTGGCAGTAACAATACAAAAAGGAATGGACTCTGTTTATACACATTAGACCAGACTTGCTAACTAGACCTATGTTAGCAAAAAATTGGATGGAATAGGATGTAATAATCCTACAGAAAAGAAGAGCCATCCTCTCTCATATTTTGTCTGGTCATTTGACTGAAATGTCCACAAACAATATTCCATCAGTCTATATACTTGTACTCCTCTACACTAAGCAGGTCATAGCGTTTACTCCTTCACTTTCTCGAAAGATTCTGTTTGGATTAATTGATTCACAAGAAGCAGGCAGCTCAGATTAGTTGCACACAAAAACCTACTCACAATCTATGCAATCTCCTCCTCCCCAACCCATACTGCAGAGAGACTGCCACTGTTGTAGATTATGAAATACTCGTTATTTCATAGATATAAAAAAATTAATCTTAGCCTCCTATTACTCAAACACTTCAGCTTGTCTCAATAACAGTTCATACTGTATGTATGTAGTAATGCTGACAAATTCTAAAATGGAATTAAAGACCGATATAAATGGAAAATGCTGTGTAATAATGCTGAAGGTCCTTATCTCCAACACTGCATGGTTGTCAGTGGAAAATGCTGTGTAATAATGCTGGAGGTCCTTATCTCCAACACTGCATGGTTGTCAGTGGAAAATGCTGTGTAATAATGCTGAAGGTCCTTATCTCCAACACTGCATGGTTGTCAGTGGAAAATGCTGTGTAATAATGCTGAAGGTCCTTATCTCCAACACTGCATGGTTGTCAGTGCTGCTTTTTGATACATACACTCCTCCATTTTCAGTTTTATGAATATAAATGCCACAAATAATTGTAGTCCATTATTTCTCAAGATAAATGAAACCCCCAAAATTAATATTGACTAATTTCTTTAGTCCTCGAAATCATTATTCTGCAGTTGCTTTGGCAAGTAGGATGTATTACTTGTCATTTAAAAACTCATGCAAATGATTGAAAATCTATCTCTTATATTGAGTTGTACAAAAAAGCTACCAGCCTACACCAATCAATGCCTTCATTCTAGCTTCAAACCTCTCATCCAACAAATCAAAACGCCAAAACAGCAGCTGCATGACGAAATAAATTCCAGACTGCATTGACAAACTCTATCAGCATATCGACTGCCACCTGTCCACTTGCCATTTGTCACACAAGCAAAATGTCTTTACCCCGACAAGGACGGCAAACTGACAGATGTAAAAGGAAGTCGCAATGCTCTCTTGATGCACTTTTCATGCACAAAACTGCACACACTGCACACTGCATGTGCAAAGTTCTCACCAACGACCTCAGATGCGCTGGGTGTGGAAAGTCTTGTGCATGGTGGCCAGTTCCTCGTTGTAGGCCTCCATTTCTCGCATGAGCACCTGCTGCAGCTGGTTTTGCCGAACCTGGAACATCCAGGAACAGAGCAACAATGAAGGTTTGTGGTGAGTAACTCCGATTTGTCAGGCCTACCTCCAGTCCTAAACACATATTATTTGAAAAGGGAATCAGACAAAATTGGTTACACAATCTGGAAAGATTTTATTCGAATTATTCAGGTCTACCTTGAGTTCCAAACAAAGATTACTTGAAAAAGAGACAGGACTGTGTTACATTATTTGGAAATATTTAACTCTAATTTTTCAGGTCTACCGGAAGTCCCAATTACAATTTAATTCAAAAACGAAACAAAAAATTGTAACATTATTAAGAAATACTTTAATTTTTCAGGCCTACCTACATTCCAAAACTGAGTTCATTTGAAAAGGAAAAAATTAATGTGTCACATATTTCAGGATGTTTTTACAACACAGGAGCATTTCCCACTATCTCTACAGTCTTTCCAAATTTCATGTTTTTAAAATAAAAAGTAATACAGAAAATGTGTTTGTGGTACTAACACATTACATTAAACTTGAATCAACAAAGCAACGTTAATGTGAGATCCAACAATTTTAGTTCCACGCAGTCTACAGATCGCAGATTAATTACTTATGAAAAAGTAATTCAGCAATTTATGATATGATTCATGTGAAAATTAATAAAGAGAATCTGTTTGAACAACTGACTAGAACTTTAAACATCCACGGTCCAACATTTAAATGGTTGAACAGTACTTTAAGCCTATCACTTCCACTTGAACTGCATAACACAGATTACTTTAGAAATAATTATGCATGTACACGCACACACACACACACACACACACACACACACACACACACACCACACATACACACACACACACACACCACACATACACATACAACACACATACACAAACACACACACACCACACACACACACCACACACACACGCACACACACACACACATATGCACACACACATGCACACACACACACTACACACATTCAACACACACACACACATACACTCACTCACTCAAACACACACACACACACACACACACACACACACTCACACACACACACACACACACACACACACACACACACTCACACTCACACTCACACACACACACACACACACACACACACTCACACTCACACACACACACTCACTCACTCAAACACACACACACACGCACACACACACACTCACACTCACTCACACACACACACACACACACACACACACACACACACACACACACTCACACACGCACACGCACACACACACACACACACTCACACTCACACTCACACACACATACACACACACACACACACACACACACACACACACACACACTCACACACACACACACTCACACACACACACACACTCACACTCACACTCACACACACACAACACACACACACACACACACACACACACACACACTCACACTCACACACACACACACACACACACACACACACACACACACACACACACACACAGTTGTGCATCCAGTAATACATCCATGCATACTTATACTCTGGGCATTTATTCCCCCTCCCCCCCCCCCTCCACCCCTGCCCCCCCCCCCCTCCCCCCTGCCCCCCCCCCCTCCCCCCCAGGCAGACTTCAAAGTGAAAAATTTGCAAGCCTTTGTGCTTGGTCAACAAAGTAATTTTCCTTGTATTGACTGCTTCCCCTCCCCCACCCCCACCCCCCACCCCAGGCAGACTTCAAAGTGCTTCCCCACCCCACCCCCGCCCCTACCCCCCATCCCACCCCCGGAAGGAATGCAAATTCAGTCTCTGCATATTAAGAATGACTTAACTGCTATTTTCCATCACATGAATATGAATGATTGATGGATCTTGCCTCAACTGCCACAAACTTTTCCAAAGCATTTCATTACGTTGACTTAAGTTGTGGAGAAATATTGATCCACAACAGGGAAATAATTTTGCTGTGAGGAAGTTTGACACAAAGCTGAAGTTTAAACAGCTTAAAACACCTTAACATTTTTATCACACATATTGATTTTAGGAATAACAAACTCTTTAAACTGAAACTGACTTTGCTAACTTTCTGATGTTGAATTTCTTTGAGCACCTGAGCAATCTGTGTCTCACCACCACTCTGTCATCGAAGACTTCATATAAAGAGATAGACAATCTGGAAGCCAGACCACTGAAAATGTTCAGCCTGAGCTCACATGCTGTATCAAGATAGGAGTGGACTGTTCTGCCAATGTGAGTACTGATATGTTTCTGGAATATCTTTAAGAATAGTAATTCTATCTATTTCTTAACATAAAGGTTTTTACTAGCAACACTCTGCATGTGTGTGTATGTGTGTGTTTGTGTGTGCACGTGTGTGTGTGTATGTGTATGTGGGGGTGGGGGGGGGGGGGAAGGGGAGGGAGGAGGAGAGAGAGAGGAGGGACAGAGAGAGAGAGAGAGAGGGTGAGAGAGAGAGAGAGAGAGAGAGAGAGAGAGAGAGAGAGAGAGAGAGAGAGAGAGACATAGACAGACAGAGAGACAGAGAGAGACAGAGAGAGACAGAGAGAGACAGAGAGAGAGAGAGAGAGAGAGAGAGAGAGAGAGAGAGAGAGAGAGAGGAGAAGAGATGGAGAGAGAGGGAGAGAGAGAGAGAGAGAGAGAGATGGAGAGAGAGAGAGAGAGAGAGAGAGAGAGAGAGAGAGAGAGAGAGAGAGAGAGAGAGAGAGAGAGAGAGAGAGAGATGGAGAGAGAGAGAGAGAGAGAGGAGGAGAGGAGAGAGAGAGAGAGAGAGAGAGAGAGAGAGAGAGAGAGAGAGAGAGAGAGAGAGAGAGAGAGAGAGAGAGAGAGAGAGAGAGAGAGAGAGAGAGAGATTTATGTGCAAACTTACATGCTAACACAGCAAGAGATAAAGACAAAACCAATGACTGAGACAGCCTGATGGACATGAATATGATTTCTCTCTGAGTGAGTAGCACTGCAATTAGCTGTTGCCAGACTACCTTTGTGGAAGCAAAGATTATAGGTTACACAAAGATAGCTCATTAGCTCATTGTTGTGAGGATCGAGACACGTTGCTCCCCAAGCGGCTAGAACTATGGGGAAGTAATCACAACGCTTGGAGACATGTAAAAGTGCTAATTGTTTGTCGACGCGTTTCTGATGCGTTCCGATCATGTTTGTGCATACATTTACGGTGTAATGTGTAATAACATGATTTGCTGCAATAATGGGGGTGTTTTGGCTTTGTTTTTTGTAGCAGGCGTTGTGAAATCGAAACATTTGGTTCATCGAAATGGATGGTTCTGCGCATGCGCGTGAGCCTATAGTCCGTTTAAACATTGCTCTGTCAGTGGAGACGCTACTGACTTCGCACGCCCGGGGTGTTATGCCAAAGATCCGGCCGCGTTAAAGCATGCAAAAATATTAATTAGATTAAAAACTAATCGAAAATAGTCATATTAGACTGTTTTAATGTATACTTTCTGCACAAAACCCACAGAAGATAAGTAAACAAACCTCACCGTATGTACCTAGATGGCTAGCAGACGAATAATCTTTGTCTCCACTGACAGAGCAATGTTGAAACGGACTATAGGCTCACATTTTGATGAACCAAATATTTCGATTTCACAACGCCTGCTACAAAAAGCAAAGCCAAAACACCCCCATTATTGCAGCAAATCATTTTATTACACATTACACCGTAAATGTATTCACAAACATGATCAGAACGCATCAGAAACGCGTTGACGAACAAGCACTTTTACATGTCTCTAAGCGTTGTGATTACTTCCCCATAGTTCTAGCTGCTTGGGGCGCTGCGTTTCCGAGCGTCTTGTAACTTTATATAGCAAAAGATCGGCATGAGCTATCTTTGTGTATCCTATAATCTTTGGTGGAAGCTCTGGGGAAGTAAGGGGGGATAATCAAGTAGTCTCAGTAGCAAGCTTGAAGAGGGCTCTAGTCCTGTGTTTAGGGCATTGCTCACTTGTCCTTAGAACTAGTGGTTGTGGCATTTCAGCCTGCATGATCCTTGTGTAGCAAAACTTGGGCAAGGTGCTTGACCTGCATTGCTTCTCCCCACCCAGGAGTAAAAACGGGCAGCTGTGGTAGCAGCAACGAACACTTCTTCACTTGTCACTTCACTTGTCCCGTAGTCTGGACGACCCTTGGGGCACCACAGATGATCTGGCAACCAGCTCTCTCCATTCCTCTCGCCTCTTGGACTGTCTCAAGGCTTCGCTGAGCCTCATCCCTGTCCACTCTGAGACGTTGTCCTCCCATCTTTTCCTTTGTCTGCCTCTCCTCCTCCCTCCTTTTACTGTGCCTTGTAGCACAGTCTTGGCAAGCCCTGATGATCGTGAGACGTGCCCATACCACTTTAGTTTGCGTCTTTTCACAGTGGTCAGTAGTTCTTCATGGGGCCTGATGGCTTGCCTGATTCTGTTTCGGACTTCCTCGTTTGTGATGCGGTCCTTGTAGGAGATGCCGAGGAGTCGTCGAAAGCATCTCATTTCCATGGCCTGTATCCTTCTCTCCAAGTCAGCTGTTAGTGTCCATGACTCACAGGCATACAGAAATATGGACATGACCAGGGCGCGCATCAGTCTGATCTTTGAGCTGAGGACTATGTTCCTGTCCTTCCAGATGGTCTTGAGTTTTGTGAGTGCTGCTGTGGTCTGAGCAATTCTGGCGAGTATTTCAGGTTTGGATCCTGCATCTGTGACAATTGCTCCCAGGTATTTGAAGCTGTTGACGGTTTCCAGTTTCTCGCCACATACCTTGATGTCAGTGCTGATGCCGTTGGTGTTGTTGGTCATCAGTTTGGTCTTCTCTGCACTAATATGCATGCCAAAGTTTGTGGAGGTTGTGTCTAAGCGCTCCACTAAGTTCTCCATCTCCTTTTCACTTCTGGCCAGGCCATCTATGTCGTCAGCAAAACGTAAATTGGTGATTGTTCTGCCGCCAATGCTGACTGTCCCTCGTGGTCTTTTAGGGCGTCAGTCATTATTCTTTCCAGGAAGATGTTGAAGAGGGTGGGAGAGAGCAAACAGCCTTGTCTCACTCCGACTGTGGTTCTGAACCAGTCCTCAATGCTGCTGTTGAAGTATACGGCACTTGTGGCATTGTCATACAGGTGTTCTATGACTCTGATCAGGTTGGCGTTGATGTTGTACAG
>JAWQFJ010035026.1:0-12500 GCA_034096865.1 Theodoxus fluviatilis | reverse complement strand
TGCTATACTATGCTATGCTATGCTATGCTATGCTATGCTTTGCTTTGCTAAGCTATGCTATGCTATGCTATGCTATGCCATGCTATACTATGCTATACTATGCTAAGCTATGCTATGCTATGCTATGCTATGCTATACTATGCTATGCTATGCTATGCTATGCTATGCTATGCTTTGCTTTGCTAAGCTATGCTATGCTATGCTATGCTATGCCATGCTATACTATGCTATGCTATGCTATGCTATGCTATGCTATGCTATGCTATGCTATACCATGCCTTACTATACTATACTAGTGACAAGAAACTCTCAACAGAGCGAGGCAACATACGGTTTTTAGAGGAAGAGCCCCCGTCAACAAGTGTTTTGGCCCTTTACACTCCCTGAGACTCTCGGGGGGTGGGCCACACCTAGTTATAGCTCCAAGTGCCCGTCTGCTGCCTACACTGTACACTGTGCTATACCATACCATACCATACCATACCATACCATACCATACCATACCATACCATACCATACCATACCATACCATACCATACCATTCCATACCATACCATACTATACCATACCATACCATAATATACCATACCATACCACACCACACCACACCACACTACACCACACCACACCATACCATACCATTCCATACCATACCATACCATACCATACCATACCATACCATACCATACCATATGTTCTTGCCTTCATAAGGACAAGATAGTATTTTGTCTTAATCTTTTCGTTCCTTTTTTGCACCCTTTTCATCCTTTCTTTGTACCTCTTATTCATCATCCCTTTATTCATTCTCTCTCTCTCCTTTTCTTTCTCCTCTCTTATTCTTTCTTTCTTTGTTCCAGCCTGTGGTGGGAGTTCTGGTTACGCTGGCGATCAGTATTCCCTTCATGAGCACTTGTCTTCTTCTTCCTCTTCTCCCTCTCATTCCTACCTCTTGACCTCATGTACGCATGCGCACACACGTTTATTGTTTGTCATTTCCTTGTTTCCGTTGTGTTTTTCGTCCAGTGACGTGCGTTTTTTGACGTCACATGCGAAGCAAAAGTGAGTCTATGTACCCACCCGTGTCGTCCGTCCGGGCGTCCGTTTAAAACTTTAACGTTGGATTTTTCTCACAGACTATTAAGTCTATCAACACCCAATTTGGCATGATGGTGTATGAGGTCAAGGCGTCAAAAAACATACATAGTGACTTGTCCTTGCTTCAATGTCAAGGTCGCAGGGGCCATAAATGTTGTCTAAAAAAACAGCCATTTTTCACATTTTCTCAATTTTCTCTGAAGTCTTTGAGATTGGATACCTCACCTATATATGGTATATAGGGCAAAGTAAGCCCTAGCTTTTGATACCAGTGTGGTTGACCTTGCTTCAAGGTCAAGGTCACAGGAGCTCTTCAAAGTTGGATTGTATACATATTTTGAAGTGACCTTGACCCTGTACTATGGAAGATAACTGTTTCAAACTTAATAATTATGTGGGGAACATGTTATACTTTCATCATGAGATACATTTGGTCACATATCATCAAGGTCAAGGTCACTTTGACCCTTATGAAATGCGACCAAAATGGGGTAGTGAACCACTAGAAGTGACCATATCTCATGGTAGAAAGTGCCAATAAGCACCATTGTGCTTCCTATGTCTTGAATGAACAGCTTTGTGTTGCATGACCTTGGATGACCTTGACCTTGGGTCAAGGCCACATGTATTTTGGTAGGAAAAATGTGCCAAACTTTGACCGACACACTGTCACACATTGGACATGGTGATGTCTGTGTTGGGGAGCTCTGGGCAGCCGACGTTTTCCTCTGCGCTTGTCCACAGCGGCCTGTGTTCTAGCGGTGTGGAAGGCCTCAGCGCCTCGCTTTGACAATGCTCTCCACCTGTCCCTGTTTTAGCAATGCTTTCCCAGTCCTCCTGTGAGATACCAGCAGCGCTGAGCTGGCGCTTCAGTTGATCCTTGTAGCGCTTTTGTAGGGCTTCTCTGTCACGTTTGCACAGGCATCGCTGTTGAGAAAACACAGCTTTGGGCAAGCTCGTGTCCTCCAGGCTTTGCAAAATATTACATTACATGGCGTTTGTAATTTACTTTTGTTTAGTCATTACGACAAGACTCATATAATCTGTGTGTGTGTGTGTGTGTGTGTGTGTGTGTGTGTGTGTTTGTGTGTGTGAGTGTGTGTGTGTGTGTGCGTGTGTGTGTGCGTGTGTGTGTATGTGTGTGTGTGTGCATGAGTGTGTAAGTTTTGGCATCTAGCTGGATGTTTGTGAAATGATAGTTTTCGTTTATGAGTGTGTCATATGCCCCTGTCGAAAGTCAGATGAAACGCATATTTACGAGTCTTCATAATTTGACGCTATATGTTTTTAGTGCGAACTGTCCCGTGTCCCTTTTCAGAGGTCTCCCAGAGAGCCGTAGATGCAGAGCAGTCCACATGGACCACTGTGCAGGACAACATCAGTGTAGATCTGTTCGATGTAGAGCTGGAAATCCCCCTCCCCACAGGTGTGTGACCACTCCTGACTGCCCACTGCTGCCACCTGGTGGTAGGGCTGAAATGGCCCGACATTGTGGCGGAAGCGTCGGGGTTTGAGAGGACAGATCAATGTTGTCTGCTGCACGCATGGCTACAGCGTGGCGACTGCTGTGTGTGAGTGTCTGACTCTTTGCATGCTGTCATCTCCAGCTGTAACTGTCAGTCTTTGCAGAGACAGCCTGAGTGAATGTCAGAGTGTGTACGAGCGCGTTGTTGCATTCTTTGTGTAACTGTCGTGGTGCTTGTATCAGTCTGTCTGGTAGAGTGTGTGCTTTTCTTGACACCTTTAGCGCTGCTGTACGTTGGTATTTGGAAAGGTGTCTGTGGTGAGAGCTGTCGGAATTGTCATGTGTTGTCGCTAGCGTCTTTGGTTGAAGTTAGGGGGTCTTGATGTCCTAGCTGTAGACGTACTCATTCCAGGCAGTAATTGTTTACAAACATGGGACAGGGTTCTCCAAGACAGACAAGAAAAATCAGCAACACTGAAAGCCAGGGCGTCGCCGATGCTCACTTTTGCGTCAAAGAAAGAGGTGAAGTACTGGTGTGGAACCAAGATCATTATTTTCGGGTTAAATGATGACCAGCTAGACCAACGTATATTCTTTGTTTAATGTATATGTGGACTTGAAAAATGCCGCTTGGAGTGTGGCAAACTTTGGGATGAGTCTACTTCGTCAGGCCAGAGATGAGAGAGAGAGAGTGGGTCACAGGGCAGAATCCCTAGTGGGGAGTGGAGATGGGTGTCTTATGTATGTGGGAGTTTCTACTCTCTCTGTCTCTCTCTGTTTATTTCTTTCTCTCTCTTTCTCTCTTTCTTTCTCTCTCTTTCTCTCTTTCTCTCTCTCTCTCTCACACACTTGGCGGCGCGCGCTCGAGTCGATAGGACGTGTTTGCTGCAGCTCTGCCCTGCTCACGCTAGTTTTAACACAGCCACCACCATAATGCCAGTCGCTGGACTACCAGTTACTCTGGAGACGTTGTTGGTGTCCTTGCTGGCGACGAGTGAACCTACCTCCTGGAAGGTAACAGGCGAACGTGGGACCACCGTAGTTGTGCTACGCTTTCGAGAGGGCGACGACCGGCCATTACCTGCGTGCGACACCCAGAGGGGAGTATGGAAGCGGAAGACTCCGGCACAGCGGCGACGCGACCAGCAACGAGCCGAGCACTACAAAGCAAAGGGTGAGCAGAGAGCGGTCGACACTTTATTCCGCGAAAATGCTAATGAAAATGTTGTTGCGACATCCATCGTATGTAATACTGCGTGTGAACGAAACTCACGAGTCACTGCAGAGACAGATCATATAGCCTCCTCGTCAGTGACCTTTGACCTGCCAACTGCACCGTTTTGCTTTGAGACGCAGCCTGACGCATCGCCAGTCATCACCATTCAAGAGCCTCCTGCTGTAACAACGCCACCTTCCATTCCTGTCCATCATCCCGATTTGTCACCACCTTCAGCAAACAAAGAGGTTCCCCGTGGGGAGATTCAAGCTGCCCTCCAACGCACCATGGACGAGATGGGGGAGGCTCTGACTCGCCGGATGGAAAGGATGGAGAGTGCAGTGCGGGAAGGAGTCGCCGGGGTGCGTAGTGCAGTGCGTGTCAGCGGTGTCAATCAAGCTGATCACGATGGGTCTTCACCTCCTCTCCCACCTACATCTACTGATCGACCCTCTGACTTCGAGCAAGTTTTCAGGAGGATCCGGTCGCAGTCGTCGTCGGGGGAACCCGCCACGATTCCAGCTCCATGTGCTTCAGACTCGCCTGCCTACACGCGGGACATGTTTGTCAACAAAGGCAGAACTGAGATGCGCCGGGCACCGCCAACACGACAGCTCCCTACACGGACTGCACGGAAAAAATGATTCTTTCGATGATGGATACCGCTCTCTTTCGTGCAGATCGTGTACATCGTGCTTGCCACAACTGGGTGCCAGTTTTGATGACTGTACATAGCCGTTGATCGCGTTTGATACAATTTGTCCGTGTTCCAATGTAATGGGCCGGTGGCCTAAACATTAAAATCATTCGTTCGTTCGTTCGTTCGTTCGTTCTCTCTCTCTCTCTCTCTCTCTCTCTTTCTCTCTCTCTCTCTTTCTCTCTCTCTCTTTCTCTCTTTCTCTCTCTCTCTCTCTCTCTTTCTCTCTCTCTCTCTCTTTCTTTCTCTCTCTCTCTTTCTCTCTCCCTCTCCCTCCCTCCCTCCCTTTAGCTCTCTTTCTCTTTGTCTCTGTCTCTATCATGCACGTGCGCATGCACACATTTGTTGATAAACTAGAATGCTAATAGAAAGTCCAATGTAGTCATTGCTTCTATTCTTGCTGTTTTGCTGTGACGGTATTTTGTATCCTGCGTAGCCTTCCAAGATAATCAGAAAATGATTCATAGACAAATCAAATCAACTAAAACACAGAGAGCATTAGTCATTTGATTTATCTTTCATTGCTTGTTTTGGCATCTTTTTGCTTGTATTTTCGCACCTATTGGTTTCTCGACATTTCAATCAATGGACGACATGTACTTCTACAGAGAATTCCAGGAACACTTTGGATGTATAACGTGTAGAAGAAGATTTCCTTGAAAGGCCAGTCCTGCCATGGCCACTGGAAGAAAAACTGTCCCAGTGAGCACTGCTGTTTGTTGACAGACGGTAACCTGCCTCGGCCTGCCATGCTGCTCCCTGTTCTTCCAGCCTGGAAAGACGTGGAAGGAGGACACACAACTGGTGTGTATTTCACATATGCTGTGCAGACAGACCCAGGACAGACGGACAAGCGAATACACAGACCGACCGACCGACCGACCGACCGACGACGACGGTCGAACAGACGGATATACACAGAGACAGACATACAGTCACAGAGACAGTCAAAGTGACAGAGAGAGACAGAGTGACACAGAGAGAGAGAGAGAGAGAGAGAGAGAGAGAGAGAGAGAATGACAGAAAAATGAGGGAGAAATAAAGACATAGAAATATAGAGAGTGAGAGAATTGATTGATTGATTGATTGATTCTTTATTTATCAAGGATGAAATTTTAGGCATTTCTGCCTTTCTTACAAATTGTTCTTGCTCATAAAGAAATGAAAACACTGATAATTAAGACACAAAATACACAGTAGCTAATCCATGTACAACAGTTAATAAGTTATATGAAGAATATGATCAACAATGACAAAGATTTTAGTAGATGCCTTTGACCACTGTCAGCTCAGTGAGTCTTGAAGATCAAGCAATACGTGTCATATGTACAGGCGACAGAAGTGAGATCATCTGAATAGATAATCACGTATGGATGCTTTAAAAGACGTCTTGGAAGTATTGTTCCTTAGGTGCAATGGGAGTGTATTCCATATCATAACACCTGAATATGTAATACTGCCTTTGAAAATGTCTATTCTAGGTTGTAGTAGAATGAAAGTGTTGCGAGATAGTGAATGGCTTGTTTGGGGACGAATGAAGAGATCAGTAAGATACTTCGGTGCTTGTGAATGAGCAATTTTGTGCATAAGGATGCATTTATTGAGGACGAGGTGTTTTTGGAAGGGTAGTAAGCCAAGATTTTTGACTCACATGCGAAGCAAAAGTGAGTCTATGTACTCACCCGTTTCGTCCGTCCGGGCGTCCGGGCGTCCGGGTGTCCGGGCGTCCGGGCGTCCGAAAACTTTAACGTTGGAATTTTCTCGGAGACTATTAAGTCTATCAATACCAAATGTGGCATGATGGTGTATGATGACAAGACCTCAAAAAACACACATAGTGACTTAACCTTGCTTCAAGGTCAAGGTCGAAGGGGCCATAAATGTTGTCTAAAAAAACAGCCATTTTTCACATTTTCTCAATTTTCTCTGAAGTCTTTGAGATTGGATACCTGACCTATATATGGTATATAGGGCAAAGTAAACCCTATCTTTTGATACCAGTGTGGTTGACCTTGCTTCAAGGTCAAAGTCACAGGAGCTCTTCAAAGTTGGATTGTATACATATTTTGAAGTGACCTTGACCCTGTACTATGGAAGATAACTGTTTCAAACTTAATAATTATGTGGGGAACATGTTATACTTTCATCATGAGATACATTTGGTCACATATCATCAAGGTCAAGGTCACTTTGACCCTAATGAAATGTGACCAAAATGGGGTAGTGAACCACTAGAAGTGACCATATCTCATGGTAGAAAGTGCCAATAAGCACCATTGTGCTTCCTATGTCTTGAATGAACAGCTTTGTGTTGCATGACCTTGGATGACCTTGACCTTGGGTCAAGGCCACAGGTATTTTGGTAGGAAAATGTGTAAAGCAGTTCTTAGTGTATGATGTCATTGCTAGGTTTAGTTGTTTGTCCTTGACCTTAAGGTCATCTGAAAGTCAAGGTCATGTAAAGGTCAAGGTCAAGCATGTGAGTCGTATGGGCTTTGCCCTTCTTGTTTATCTTTTCATCCGTAGACAATGTTGAGTCGGAAATGATAAGCTTGGCAGCTCGTCTGTACAGTGATTTAATCTTGTTCAAGTGCACTGCCATAGAGCCATCCCATACAACAGATGAGCGAACGAGCGAACGAATCATTTCTTGCTTAGGCCTCGGGCCCATTGCAAATGTATTACACGAGCAGACAACGATCACAATGAATTCAAGACCGGTAACCAATCTTGTCTGGGGCGCGTACGCGGGAACAAGCGAGAGTCACAAGTTAAAACGCGTGAATCATGGCTTTCGTGCTGTCCGCCTTGGCTGCTGCCGTCTCAGTGTCGGCCTGTCTCCATCTTCATGGCTACTGTTGCATTCGCGATTGCTGGCTGGGGCTGCGTCTGGTGGACGTACTTGCGTGGGTCGTCTCTGGGGAGCAGGCCGTTGTCTGTCTCTCAGGTGAGCATGAGACGGAATCGACCGATTAGCCGAAGAGTCCCGATCCTTCATGCCCTGCTCTGTAGTGCTCTTGTCTGAAAAAGTATCTCTGCATGACTGGACAGTGGTGCTAACATGTCGGATTTCGCGAAGTATCTCCCTCACTCCGATTGGAAGGTCATTCTCAGATGTGTTGTCAGTGCAAGCTGGCGACGGTTTATAACATGTTAAGTTAGAGTCCTTCACCTCAGCTGGTTCCAAGATCTTGTCCTGGACCCATCTTGTCCTGGACTCCACCCTGTTCATATGCCGGAAGGTCAGAGGTCCAAGTTGAAAAGTCAACCGGAGTTGTCGTGTGATGGGACTGGAGAGTAATTTCGGCAGCAGCACAAGGAGTACTTCGTTCACGTGTTTCGAGCGGTTCAACAGAAGGAACGAGTATTTCTCCACTCACAATGTTGTTCAGCCTGTTGGCTGTCTCGACGTAGCTGCGCTGGCGGCTTCCGTCTCCATGTTCCACGAGCACTGTCGCTGTCCGGTAATGGCTGCCCTTGCGTGAAGCGTAGCACGACTACTGCGTTGCTCGCCGTACCGTCAATTTACCACGAAGTCAAATTCTCCGTTGCAAGCAAAGTTGAGAGGGCACCCTCTACAGTGGCTGGAAGTCCAGTAACTGGCATTTCGTTAAACTTGACAGATTGTAGACGAAGAATGGATGGATGGATAGTGTTTTACGGCCTGTCAGCCTTTGTAGGCTATGTAAGGTCATCAAGCACGAAGATCACCAGAACAGTTTAGAGTAAACGTAATCCAGTCACGGTGTCCCTAGTTATTCGCCTCTTACGAATCGCGTAGGGAGACGCGATGGGTCAATTCTTACCCCGAACCCACAGGGTGTAGAGAAAGAATCGTCGGGAGCGAAGTGAAGCGTGTTGCTCGGCTGACCAGAGCGCTAGGAGAGGAGAGAATGAGAGAGTGAGAGAGGGAAAGTAAGAGATAGTGAGAGAGAGTGAGAGACAAAGAGAGAGAGATAGAGACAGAGAGAGAGATAAATATATACAGAGAGACCGCGCGCGCGCGCGCGCGCGAGAGAGAGAGAGAGAGAGAGAGAGAGAGACAGACAGACAGACAAACAGAGACACAGAGAGCGAGAGAGACTGAGAAAAAGAGAAAGAGACAGAGAAATCGAGAGATAGAGAAAGAGAGAAAGGTAGAGAAAGCACGCGCGTAAGAGAGAGAGAAAGAGAGAGAGAGAGAGATGGAAAGAGAGAGAGATGGAGAGAGAGAGAGAGAAAGAGAGAGAGAGAGAGAGAGAGAGCCTTTCATATATTCCCCAAATCAAAACGTACTGTTCTGACAGTGACTGTGAGAATGGAACATTTGTTTTGCAGACACTAAGACGCAGGGACGATTCCGATCCTTCTGCAGATGGATGGCAGGATGTGCTGCTTTAGGAAGTGAGTCGGGCTGTTTCATCGCACAGTGTTTCTGCACCGCTGTGAACAAGATCCCGTTTCTCTGCCTCCACAGACCAAAACCTGCAGGAAACTCAATTTTTGACTCACATGCGAAGCAAAAGTGAGTCTATGTACTCACCCGTGTCGTCCGTCCGGGCGTCCGGGCGTCCGGGCGTTCGGGCGTTCGTGAAAAACTTTAACGTTGGATTTTTCTCGGAGACTATTAAGTCTATCAACACCCAATTTGGCATGATGGTGTATGATGACAAGGCCTCAAAAAACATACAAAGTGACTTGTCCTTGCTTCAAGGTCAAGGTCGCAGGGGCCATAAATGTTGTCTAAAAAACAGTCATTTTTTACATTTTCTCAATGTTCTCTGAAGTTTTAGAGATTGGATACCTCACCTATATATGGTATATAGGGCAAAGTAAGCCCTAGCTTTTGATACCAGTGTGGTTGACCTTGCTTCAAGGTCAAGGTCACAGGAGCTCTTCAAAGTTGGATTGTATACATATTTTGAAGTGACCTTGACCCTGTACTATGGAAGATAACTGTTTCAAACTTAATAATTATGTGGGGAACATGTTATACTTTCATCATGAGACACATTTGTTCACATATCATCAAGTTCAAGGTCTTTTTGACCCTTATGAAATGTGACCAAAATGGGGTAGTGAACCACTAAAAGTGACCATATCTCATGGTAGAAAGTGCCAATAAGCACCATTGTGCTTCCTATGTCTTGAATTAACATCTTTGTGTTGCATGACCTTGGATGACCTTGACCTTGGGTCAAGGTCACATGTATTTTGGTAGGAAAAATGTGTAAAGCAGTTCTTAGTGTATGATGTCATTGGCAGGTTTAGTTGTTTGACCTTGACCTTAAAGGTCACATGAAGGTCAAGGTCATATAAAGGTCAAGGTGAAGCATGTGAGTCGTATGGGCTTTGCCCTTCTTGTTCTCTTCTTGCCATGCACGCAACTTACGACACGCTTCCCCTGGACTCGAATGAACTTTCATATTTCTTAATACTCTTTTCTTGTGCCATAGTTCCGTTGGGTTTTGCCAGATTCTTAGATTTTCCGTTAACGACCAGTCCCTTCCCACTTTCCTCCCCCCCCCCCCCCCCCCACCCCCTTTTCCAATCCCTCCCCCGCTGCAGATGTTTTGTTAGTTACTTTGTTCGCTCGCACTCTCAGTTGGACACTCAAAGTTTTGTCCAACATTTTGACTAGAGCAAATGGGTGATGTGGGTTGTTGGTCTCTGCACAGTCTCTGTCTCTCCTCACGGAAAGCTGCTTTGACGTTTGCAATGGTCTTCGACATCTGCCTCTCTAGAGAGGTTCAGTCTTGTGCAGACTTGTGGCCTCCAAAAAGGAGGCTGTGATCCAAGCTGAGAGGACATTTATTCATTTCAACGCTACGAATGCAGCCAGTAACTCAAGGCGAGAAACACAGAAGCAATTCGTTAGCGGAGTGACGGCTAGTGGCTGATAGATTCGTCCTCTTTTTCGCATTTTTTGTCTTGATGTTACTCCAAAGCCCTTTCATCTTCGTTGACGTTATCTGCATTGTAAAGAGTAACTTCTCTAGTGTTGGTTGCAAGATGGGTCAACCCACCTGCAACCAACATAGGGAGGCTTGCTCTTTAGAACTCGGGTGGCTTCCACGAACCTCAAGGAGCTTTGAAGAAACATCACAGGAAAAGTGGGCGTGTCTTATCGTCATCAGTGGGCACCCTTGGTGCACGGATTAGGAACGGAATGAAAATTGCACACAGCAATCAACATTGCAAATGAAGATAGAGACTCGTTGTCTGAAGTGGCTGTCCCTAGCTGTGGGCGACACTACATCGTGCAGCCAAGTGGACGTGTATAATTTGTAAGTCTCGAATCTTTTAGTCGGATATTCGCAGTATGTGGGATGTTGGCCTGAGCACAGTCTCAGCTCCTCCAATGTCTTTGTACTCGTCTTCCTTGCCCTCGTCCTTGTTGCAACTGGCATCAATGCCACGTGAGTTTCTAAAGACGGTGCTACAGTCGAGATGAGACACGGCCGCGGCCATTCCTGTACGCCAAATATATGCAGGCTGGCTTGTGCTTCTCAAGTCTCTCAGAGCTTACACACTGCAGCGTGTTCAAACGCATTTTACATGAAATATGCGACCACTTGCAATGAGTTCCAACAAAAACCAGAATCTCTGGAGCAGCGAGCTGCATGTGGTGCAACCCTGCTAAGACGGACAACTGTGTCCCCATCCCCCATCCCCCACCCCCACCTCCAAAAGAAGACACATTGGGTGCCTACACACAGAAAACACACACACTCACCCACACACACGCATGCACGCACATACACCCACAAATATCGACAATCATCACCCCGTAGAAGCCGCGCATGCACAGGCACATGCACACGCTCCCCTCTTTCCACACGCCCCCCACTCCAACACACTTCCGTCGGCTCACTCCGATCTTAAGTGTACGCCCACGTTTCCACACACATAAACACGTCTTCCACTCTCACATTCACACACACATGTACATGCGCGCGCATATACACACCCATATACACGCGCACACACACGCACACCCACGTGTGCGCGCACAAACACTCCTGAACGCACATTTGTTCACACAGGCATACACGCACACACACACCCATACACTCATGCGTACACTTCTCCCAATGACCTCATCTAACACGTGTTTTGTAAATGTATATGCGTGCGCGTGTGTGTGTGTGTGCACATGCTTGCAAAAGGATGTGTTTGTATGCGCGTGCGTGCGTGACTGTGTGCATTCGTAAAAAAGCGAGGTGTGTGTGTGTGTGTGTGTGTGTGTGTGTGTGTGTGTGCGCGTGTGTGCGTGCGTGCGTGTGTGGCCCTGTACGTGTGTATATTATTATGTATGTGCCCCACATAATTATTAAGTTTGAAACAGTTATCTTCCATAGTTCAGGGTCAAGGTCACTTCAACATATGTATACAATTAAATTTTGAAGAGCTCCTGTGACCTTGACCTTGAAGCAAGGTCAAGTCGCTATGTATTTTTGTGAGGCCTTGTCATCCTACACCATAATGCCAAATTGGGTGTTCAGCGACCAGTGAATGTGCAAGTGGTAGAATAACTTATTCTAGATAACACCTGCTGCTGTTGAAAAATAGTCCTGTGAGGAAGTTGGAAGATCACCTCAGAGACAGAGGACATTGGGAATGGCCAGAAGGAGGACCAGGGGAAGGCTTGCGTGACGAAATGTGCAACGCCCCATTCAAGTACACAAATCGAAACTCATTCTAAGGAGCATTTTGAGCAAATGGATAGTAGGGAATGACAGAGAGAGAGAGAGAGAGAGAGAGAGAGAGAGAGAGAGAGAGAGAGAGCGAAAAGGAGTAGATATGATTTACTCCATCTTTTTGTTTTATAGCCCTATTAGAAAACCATTTTAACCTTAAAATATGTTGTGTTAATCGTTCCAAGTTTTTTTCAAGTTTGGGTGCCAGGCCCGTCAAGGCAAGGCACAATTTATTCTTTACCCTTGGGGGCATTTAGAATATTAATAACAAAACCAACTATAACATACATAATTGAATCAGAAATGGAAAAAAAAGAAGAAAAAAAAGAAGAAACAAAAAGTCAAAAA
>JAWQFJ010035025.1:22500-26409 GCA_034096865.1 Theodoxus fluviatilis | reverse complement strand
TACACACTCTGTCCCGACGGCCCGCCCACTCCACACATCGGACAAAGAGAGCATTTCCTTTTGACTGGTGTATGAGGACCAGCTATTCGGGACGTGTCTCAGCACACAGAGAGTAGTCATAGCGCACCTGTTATCGCTGTATGTGACAGCCATGCTGTAGAATAGTCTGACGTAGTGTCGTTTATATGACTTGCAGAATCACTGTGAGAAATGGCTACATCACAGCTAGCCACTGTATAGTAGACCCACGTCGAGCTGGCGTGTTCTGCTGCAGCGACATCACTAGGACGCACGCAGACACAGGTAGTTGTCTCTGATAGTCAATCCTCGCTGGATGCCAGTCGTACTTCTGCAGGTTCAATGCAGGAGCATGTGGTCGATAATGCACGAGGATATGAGTCGAAGTCTTGCACTGATAGAGTAGGGCGAAACTGGCTTGACACGGTGCCACCTCCTAGTCTATCTGACAGTCGCGTAGCAGGATCACTATGAGAAAGCATTTGTCCGTCAAAGCAGAGCGTTACAGATAGTACCCCTCAAGTAAAGACTGTGCAGCTTGCCCGCCCGGACTACTTCAGCTCGACACAAACCCGCGTCCTGCCAGGAGAGAGCATGATGTACGCAGAGTACGGACACTCACTGATGGTTGTGTGAGAGCATCTCCACGGCAGATCACGACTTGTGCATGAATAGACGCAAGTCAAGTCAGCAGAACGCCATTTATGCAGCGTGCCTGATCGTACTGATTGAGCTATGGTGGTTGACCGCGAGCTTAATGTGCACAGTAGAGCCTGCAGGACGCACGACCCGATGGCACTCTCTCGGTGTGTATAACCGAGAGAAGCACTCCTTGAGTTGTGACATGTGTGTATCAACTGCGTCTGCTAGCTAAGCAACCACAGAGGTATCAATATGAAGAGAGTATGCACACTCCGGATGATCTGAGTATGTGAGATCTTCTCCCATCACTGAGTTGCGTGTGTATGCTCACGCAGTACGTTGCATTCCATGCAGTTGCTCGCCCGAGACCACAGAACTGCTCTGTAGATGACAGAGACGACGAATGAATAATCGTCTTACTGGCACAGCCACGCTTTAAGTTAGTGGTACATGACAAGATGCTGGCGGCAGACGAAATCAGCCAGAGACAGCCTCCTGTTGAGTAAGAGCAACGTCTACCTTGCTTAGTTATTAACCCTTTTTAACATGCCGTGGAGAGGAGCGCATCATTGAGGTCTATTCTTACCCCACCCGTTAGGGTTAGCGTAGGTAGAATGAATTTTGCACACTCCCATGTATGGGTGTTCAGTGCCAGCCGGCCCTATCGACGCGGACCATGTAAGAATGCGCAGTCGAACACAGTAGCGAGCCGCCGAGCAGCTCCCTGATGTTGGCATTCTACTTCGATATCTCTGGACAGAAGCTACATGGGGATAATGTATGTGGCGTTCAGTCGTAAACACTCATATTCGACAGAACCCTAAAATTAGCTATGGGATCACGTGATCATTGCTGCCATTTCTAGTATGACGAGCACTCGCCCGAGGATGCATGTCTGAGATCAAAGGCGCAATTGAGCAATGCGGGCAGAGAGACACGATAGCACACATAGAGCGATACTCTCGAGTAGAGATTTCTATGTTGAAGGTTCAGTTCTTTTTTGTTTTTTAGCAAAACATTGTGTGGGTGAGTGTCAGTGCGATAATCCATCGACCAGTACGACTGTGGTAACAGAGCTGCAGGGTACACTAGAAGACGGTGAATGCGACTCACCACAATGAGAGTAGGTGACGCCGTCTTTGAAGAGTGTATTAGGAGCGCGAAAGCTGATGTGACACATGAGAGCGTCACATGTCACAACTCGACCTGGGTTAGCAGGGAACACCTAGGGAGCGGCACAGTGACATGCCAGTGACTGACTGTGGTAAGATGAAAGCACTCCCCTGATGTTGTGACCCAGCACTGGCGTGCTGCAGGACACTGAGAGAACACTGCATGAGGTGCGAACTATGTAAAGAAAAGATTGTGTTGGAGATAAGAATAGACCCGCAGATTCTCCCTACGTGATTGGAAAAAAGGCAAACAGATACAGACACGGGACGACTTGTTCGAACCGTTGATAAGCTTCAGTGATTGTGTACTTAATGACCTCACAGCGCCTACACAGACTGATAGGCCCTTAAAGTATTTCCTTCCTTCTTTCCTTCCTTCCTTTCTTCCTTCCTTCCTTCCTTTCTTCCTTTCTTCTTTCCTTCATCCATCCACCCATTCATCCATCATTTATTCATTCCTTGCAGATTGGAAACAGGACTAAAGGTACTGCTGTCAGAAAAAGAGCGAGCGAGCGAGTGCGCGCGCGCGAGAGAGAGAAAGGGAGACAGAGAAAGAGAGAGAGAGAAAGAGAGAAAAATAAGGACGTGTATTGCGCGGTGGCTACAATGTGCAAGAAAAATGCGACTACGACGACGACGACGACGACGACGAAGAAGAAGAAGAAGAAGAAGAAGAAGAAGAGGAAGAAGAAGAAGAAGAGGAAGAGGAGGAGGAGGAGGAGGAGGAGGAGGAGGAGGAGGAGGAGGAGGAGGAGGAGGAGGAGGAGGAGGAGGAGGAAGGAGGAGAGGAGGAGGAGGAGGAGAGAGAGAGGTAAGAGGAGGAGGAGTAGGAGTAGGAGGGAGGAGGAGGAGGAGGAGGAGGAGGGACGGGGGAGGGCGGAGGGGGAGGGGGAGGGAGGAGGAGGAGGGGGAGCGAGGAGGGGGGGGAGGAGGTGAGGGAGGAGGAGGAGGGGGAGGGGGAGGGGAAGGAGGAGGGGAGGCGGGAGGGGGGGGAAGAGGGGGCGGAGGGGAGGGGGAGGGGAGGGGGAGTGGGAGGAGGGGCGAGGAGGGGGAGGAGGGGGGCGAGGGGGGGAGGAGGGGAGGTGGGGGAGGGAGGGGAGGGGGAGGGGGATGGGGGAGGGCGGATGGCCGGGGGGGAGGGGAGGAGGGGGAGGGGGAGGAGGAGGAGGCAGGAGGAGGAGGAGGAGGAAACGAAGAGGAGGCAGGAGGAGGAGGAGGCAGGAGGTGGAGGAGGAGCGAGGAGGAGGAGGAGGAGGAGGAGGAGGAGGAGGAGGAGGAGGAGGAGGAGGAGGAGGAGGAGGAGGAGGAAGAAGAAACAAGAAGAAGAAAGAAGAAGAAGAAGAAGAAGAAGAAGAAGAAGAAGAAGAAGAAGAAGAAGAAGAAGAAGAAGAAGAAGAAGAAGAAGAAGAAGAAGAAGAACAACAACAACAACAACAACAACAACAACAACAACAACAACAACAAGAAGAAGAACAAGAAGAAGATCAAGAAGAACAAGAAGAAAGAAAAAGAAGAAGACGAAGAAGAAGAAGAAGAAGAAGAAGAAGAAGAAAAAAGAAATCAAAGCACATATGGGACATTGTTAAAACTAACGCTGTGCAGGCAGGTGAGACGCGGATCAGAAAGGTTTTCTGATACCACGGAAAGCTCATCTCCAGACAAAATGCATTACGAAAGTAAGACACAGACTTGCGCCTCTATGAGGCAGCCAGCAACAGCGGGACAGAGAGGAAAGGATGACACAGACTTGCGCCTCTATGAGGCAGCCAGCAACAGCGGGACAGAGAGGAAAGTAAGACACAGACTTGCGCCTCTATGAGGCAGCCAGCAACAGCGGGACAGAGAGGAAAGGATGACAGAGACTTGCGTCTCTATGAGGCAGCCAGCAACAGCGGGACAGAGAGGAAAGGATGACAGAGACTTGCGCCTCTATGAGGCAGCCAGCAACAGCGGGACAGAGAGGAAAGGATGACAGAGACTTGCGCCTCTATGAGGCAGCCAGCGACAGCGGGACAGAGAGGAAAGGATGACAGAGACTTGCGCCTCTATGAGGCAGCCAGCAACAGCGGGACAGAGA
>JAWQFJ010035025.1:15000-20000 GCA_034096865.1 Theodoxus fluviatilis | reverse complement strand
ACCACTGATGACTTTCGGACAATCTTCCTCCATCGATCTCTATCCTCTGTGGCTCGCTGTGAGTCAGCAAAGGTCAAGCCTGTCCACTCTTTGATGATGTCTTCCCACCTCTTTCTCTGCCTGCCTCTCCTTCTCCCACCTGGTACGGTACCTTGCAGGATGGTCTTGGCCAGCCCACTGCCTCTTGACACGTGACCGTACCACTTCAGCTTTCTGCTTTTCACGATTTAGAGCAGGTCTTCGTACTGTCCAATTGCTCTCCTGATCCTGTTGCTGACTTCCTCATTCATGACATGGTTTTTATATGAGATGTTCAGAATCTTGCGGTAGCATCTCATTTCCAGGGTTTGTATCCGTCTCTGTAGTTCAGATGTGAGTGTCCAGGACTCGCATGCATACAAGAATACGGAGATGGCCAGCGTGTGCCTGAGCCTGATCTTCGACGCGAGAGTGATATTTCTGTCACGCCATATTGGCTTCAACTTTGCCAATGCTGCTGTTGTTTGTGCTATTCTGGACAGTATCTCTGGTTTGGACTCTTCATCAATCACGATAGATCCCAGGAAAGGGAATTCAGTCGGGGTTGACAACATACCAGGGGAACTCATCCAGGCAGGAGGCGACGCAATGATCGATGCACTCACAAAGATCTGCAATAAGATCTGGCAGACGGGAGTTTGGCCAACCCCATGGACACAGTCCTTAGTGATTACATTGCCCAAAAAAGGAAACCTGCAAATGTGCCAGAACTACCGCACAATCAGCCTCATCAACTATCCCAGCAAAGTCATGCTGAAAGTACTGCTGAACAGATTAAAACATCAGGCCGAGAAAATCATTGCTGAAGAGCAGGCAAGTTTCAGACCAGGTAGGAGCACCACCGAACAGATCTTCAATCTGAGAGTCCTGTGTGAGAAACATCTACAACACCAACAAGATCTGTACCATGTCTTTATAGACTTTAAGAAAGCATTTGACAGAGTCTGGCATGCTGCCCTGTGGGCCACAATGAGAAGCTACAACATCAGCTCCAAGATCATCAAAGTCGTCGAACATCTCTATGACAGAGCGGCCAGCGCAGTCCTGTTCAATGGTACCACAGGCGAATGATTTAGGACAACGGTCGGAGTCAGACAGGGCTGTCTACTCTCCCCCACACTCTTCAACCTCTTCCTCGAAAGGATAATGACTGATGCCCTAGCAGACCACGAAGGATCAATCAGCATATGTGGCAGAAAGATCACCAACTTACGTTTTGCTGATGACATTGATTGATTAGCAGGAAGTGAAGAGGAGCTGACTAGTCTTGTCGAGCACCTGGACAAGACCTCACCGGCATATGGCATGGAGATCAGCGCCGAGAAGACCAAGGTGATGACGAACAATCCTCGGGTCTTTAAAATGGAAATCAAAGTGAAGGGCCAAAAACTGGAATCTGTGAACAACAACTTGAAATGCAAATGATATAATAAGTCAAATTGGTCAAGATACGAGAAAAGATGTTTCTGAACGTGTCTTTCTAGTGGTTTGGAGATAAGAGGCAAATTGAGATGGGACGGTATTCATCGGATACTGAAGCAGTTTTAGATTTTGGCAGTGGAATGACCTTGGCCTGCTGAAGACGAGACGGGAAGATACTGTTTCTTATACACATATTATAAATGTATGTCAATGAAGGCAGAATGGCGGGGAGCGACATTTTTTGTAAATGAGAACTGATGCCATCGATGTCCGTGGATCGTTTGTTTGGAAGTTGAAAGATGTATTGTATCACCTCATGTGAGATGACAGTAGGAATATGGAATGCAGCATCATGAGGAAGTCTTTCATTACAGAAATCCTCAATACGTTGAACAATATCCCCTGATAGACCGGGAGTGTGTTTGGTCGATTTTGCATGGATTTCGTCAGCTATTGTCGTGAAGTATTCGTTGAATTGTTCAGTATTTACTTCACACCATGCGGAGGTGGAAGCAGGGTTTCTGTAGAGTTAGCCGATAAGGATTGAAGATTCTTTTGGAGGCTTCATTTCTAGCCATAAACACTCTATCTGTGAAGATTCAAGATCCGTATGGCGAGAAATATTCCCATGAATGGAATGGTGAATGTATACTGCTATACCAGTTTGGCCTTCGCTTTTGGCGTCTTTTCGGATGATGTTATTTCCATTAATTTCTACTGCTGTGTCAGGGATGTAGGGTTTGAGTCTTGTTTCTGATAGGCCAAAAACATAGCAATCATACTGGCGAGAGAGAGGGAGAGAGAGAGAGAGAGAGAGAGAGAGAGAGAGAGAGAGAGAGAGAGAGAGAGAGAGAGAGAGAGAGAGAGAGAGAGAGAGAGAGAGAGAGAGAGAGAGAGAGAGAGAGAGAGAGAGAGAGAGAGAGAGAAACTGAACCGAACTTTATTTGCAGGCCGACTGTGCATTAATTTGAATAAATCAGTATACATAGCAATTTGACCAGCTCCATACATCGTTTTGCGCTAATTAAGTATTCATGGTGTAGTCCTGACATACTCATTTTTTTCTCGTTTTCATGGCATGGTATATCTACATCGTTACGTCAATTGTGACCCGAATATGTCCCTTTCAGAAGAGAATTTAAATCTCCTTTTGTCCTTATACATTGTGCGATGTATGTGTTCCTCCTTTTGTCCTTAAACATTGTGCGATGTATGTGTTCCTCCTTTTGTCCTTAAACATTGTGCGATGTATGTGTTCCTCCTTTTGTCATTATACATTGTGCGATGTATGTGTTCCTCCTTTTGTCATTATACATTGTGCGATGTATGTGTTCCTCCTTTTGTCCTTATACATTGTGCAATGTATGTGTTCCTCCTTTTGTCCTTATACATTGTGCGATGTATGTGTTGCTCCTTTTGTCCTTATACATTGTGCGATGTATGTGTTGCTCCTTTTGTCATTATACATTGTGCGATGTATGTGTTGCTCTTGTCCTTATACATTGTGCAATGTATGTGTTCCTCCTTTTGTCATTATACATTGTGCGATGTATGTGTTCCTCCTTTTGTCATTATACATTGTGCGATGTATGTGTTCCTCCTTTTGTCCTTATACATTGTGCGATGTATGCGTTCCTCCTCTTGTCTTATACATTGTGCGATGTATGTGTTCCTCCTTTTGTCCTTAAACATTGTGCGATGTATGTGTTCCTCTTGTCCTTATACATTGTGCGATGTATGTGTTGCTCTTGTCCTTATACATTGTGCGATGTATGTGTTCCTCCTTTTGCCATTATACATTGTGCGATGTATGTGTTCCTCCTTTTGTCCTTAAACATTGTGCGATGTATGCGTTCCTCCTCTTGTCCTTATACATTGTGCGATGTATGTGTTCCTCCTTTTGTCCTTATACATTGTGCGATGTATGTGTTCCTCCTCTTGTCCTTATACATTGTGCGATGTATGTGTTCCTCCTTTTGTCCTTAAACATTGTGCGATGTATGTGTTCCTCTTGTCCTTATACATTGTGCGATGTATGTGTTCCTCCTTTTGTCCTTATACATTGTGCGATGTATGTGTTCCTCCTCTTGTCCTTATACATTGTGCGATGTATGTGTTCCTCCTTTTGTCCTTATACATTGTGCGATGTATGTGTTCCTCCTCTTGTCCTTATACATTGTGCGATGTATGTGTTCCTCCTTTTGTCCTTAAACATTGTGCGATGTATGTGTTCCTCTTGTCCTTATACATTGTGCGATGTATGTGTTCCTCCTTTTGTCCTTATACATTGTGCGATGTATGTGTTGCTCTTGTCCTTATACATTGTGCGATGTATGTGTTGCTCCTTTTGTCCTTATACATTGTGCGATGTATGTGTTCCTCTTGTCCTTATACATTGTGCGATGTATGTGTTCCTCTTGTCCTTATACATTGTGCGATGTATGTGTTCCTCTTGTCCTTATACATTGTGCGATGTATGTGTTGCTCTTGTCCTTATACATTGTGCGATGTATGTGTTGCTCCTTTTGTCCTTATACATTGTGCGATGTATGTGTTCCTCCTTTTGTCCTTATACATTGTGCGATGTATGTGTTGCTCTTGTCCTTATACATTGTGCGATGTATGTGTTGCTCCTCTTGTCCTTATACATTGTGCGATGTATGTGTTCCTCTTGTCCTTATACATTGTGCGATGTATGTGTTCCTCTTGTCCTTATACATTGTGCGATGTATGTGTTGCTCTTGTCCTTATACATTGTGCGATGTATGTGTTGCTCCTTTTGTCCTTATACATTGTGCGATGTATGTGTTCCTCCTTTTGTCCTTATACATTGTGCGATGTATGTGTTGCTCTTGTCCTTATACATTGTGCGATGTGTGTGTTCCTCCTCTTGTCCTTATACATTGTGCGATGTATGTGTTCCTCCTTTTGTCCTTAAACATTGTGCGATGTATGTGTTCCTGAATTTATCGATCATTCCAGCAGAAATTATTTTCATCGTCAGTTTTATTACAGGATGGACAAATCATGAATCTCGCTGCTGCGACCCAGTAGCGTTGATTGGTTTTAAGGCGGTTAATACCGAAACGAAAATGTATGAAAACATTTCAGAATCTTTTGATTTGAAAAAAACCCAGCCACCCACGATTTAGATTTCATGAAGCTGCCCAGAACACCAGCTCCCAAATCCATGCCATTGTCATGCTCAATCATCTGTCTTGTCTGGTCGTACAGGCGTTAATCCTGAAATTTGAGAAAGGGACAGATCGAGAACGTTCAGGAACAAATTGTGAAAGACCATTTGGCAGCACATGCAGTCACAGGGTTCCACTTTGCATCTCTTGACGAGTGAATGCTGTCTTGTCAAGGGAGATAACTGCGATAGCCTTGATCGGCCGTCAAACGGTTGCCGCTTCTGAGAGCGTAACTCGATCGCTTTCCCTTCACCTGCCTTATTGTAAAGGGGCTGAGAGGGACAACTAGGCAAGCGGAAAGTTGTGTGTGTGTGTGTGTGTGTGTGCGCGCGCGCGCGCGTGTGT
>JAWQFJ010035025.1:0-10000 GCA_034096865.1 Theodoxus fluviatilis | reverse complement strand
ACTGTAGAGAGAGAGATGTCTGCCTTCAATACACAGCCTGTACTGTAGAGAGAGAGAGATGTCTGCCTTCAATACACAGCCTGTACTGTAGAGAGAGAGAGATGTCTGCCTTCAATACACAGCCTGTACTGTAGAGAGAGAGAGATGTCTGCCTTCAATACACAGCCTGTACTGTAGAGAGAGAGAGATGTCTGCCTTCAATACACAGCCTGTACTGTAGAGAGATGTCTGCCTTCAATACACAGCCTGTACTGTAGAGAGAGAGAGATGTCTGCCTTCAATACACAGCCTGTACTGTAGAGAGAGAGAGATGTCTGCCTTCAATACACAGCCTGTACTGTAGAGAGAGAGAGATGTCTGCCTTCAATACACAGCCTGTACTGTAGAGAGAGAGAGATGTCTGCCTTCAATACACAGCCTGTACTGTAGAGAGAGAGAGATGTCTGCCTTCAATACACAGCCTGTACTGTAGAGAGATGTCTGCCTTCAATACACAGCCTGTACTGTAGAGAGATGTCTGCCTTCAATACACAGCCTGTACTGTAGAGAGATGTCTGCCTTCAATACACAGCCTGTACTGTAGAGAGAGAGATGTCTGCCTTCAATACACAGCCTGTACTGTAGAGAGAGAGAGATGTCTGCCTTCAATACACAGCCTGTACTGTAGAGAGAGAGAGAGATGTCTGCCTTCAATACACAGCCTGTACTGTAGAGAGATGTCTGCCTTCAATACACAGCCTGTACTGTAGAGAGATGTCTGCCTTCAATACACAGCCTGTACTGTAGAGAGATATATGTCTGCCTTCAATACACAGCCTGTACTGTAGAGAGATGTCTGCCTTCAATACACAGCCTGTACTGTAGAGAGATGTCTGCCTTCAATACACAGCCTGTACTGTAGAGAGAGATGTCTGCCTTCAATACACAGCCTGTACTGTAGAGAGAGAGAGATGTCTGCCTTCAATACACAGCCTGTACTGTAGAGAGAGAGAGATGTCTGCCTTCAATACACAGCCTGTACTGTAGAGAGATGTCTGCCTTCAATACACAGCCTGTACTGTAGAGAGATGTCTGCCTTCAATACACAGCCTGTACTGTAGAGAGAGAGAGATGTCTGCCTTCAATACACAGCCTGTACTGTAGAGAGAGAGATGTCTGCCTTCAATACACAGCCTGTACTGTAGAGAGAGAGATGTCTGCCTTCAATACACAGCCTGTACTGTAGAGAGAGAGAGATGTCTGCCTTCAATACACAGCCTGTACTGTAGAGAGAGAGATGTCTGCCTTCAATACACAGCCTGTACTGTAGAGAGAGAGATGTCTGCCTTCAATACACAGCCTGTACTGTAGAGAGATGTCTGCCTTCAATACACAGCCTGTACTGTAGAGAGATGTCTGCCTTCAATACACAGCCTGTACTGTAGAGAGATGTCTGCCTTCAATACACAGCCTGTACTGTAGAGAGAGAGAGATGTCTGCCTTCAATACACAGCCTGTACTGTAGAGAGATGTCTGCCTTCAATACACAGCCTGTACTGTAGAGAGAGAGAGAGATGTCTGCCTTCAATACACAGCCTGTACTGTAGAGAGAGAGAGATGTCTGCCTTCAATACACAGCCTGTACTGTAGAGAGAGATGTCTGCCTTCAATACACAGCCTGTACTGTAGAGAGAGAGAGATGTCTGCCTTCAATACACAGCCTGTACTGTAGAGAGAAATGTCTGCCTTCAATACACAGCCTGTACTGTAGAGAGAGAGAGAGATGTCTGCCTTCAATACACAGCCTGTACTGTAGAGAGAGAGAGATGTCTGCCTTCAATACACAGCCTGTACTGTAGAGAGAGAGAGATGTCTGCCTTCAATACACAGCCTGTACTGTAGAGAGAGATGTCTGCCTTCAATACACAGCCTGTACTGTAGAGAGAGAGAGAGATGTCTGCCTTCAATACACAGCCTGTACTGTAGAGAGAGAGAGAGATGTCTGCCTTCAATACACAGCCTGTACTGTAGAGAGAGAGAGAGATGTCTGCCTTCAATACACAGCCTGTACTGTAGAGAGATGTCTGCCTTCAATACACAGCCTGTACTGTAGAGAGAGAGAGAGATGTCTGCCTTCAATACACAGCCTGTACTGTAGAGAGAGAGAGATGTCTGCCTTCAATACACAGCCTGTACTGTAGAGAGAGAGATGTCTGCCTTCAATACACAGCCTGTACTGTAGAGAGAGAGAGATGTCTGCCTTCAATACACAGCCTGTACTGTAGAGAGATGTCTGCCTTCAATACACAGCCTGTACTGTAGAGAGAGATGTCTGCCTTCAATACACAGCCTGTACTGTAGAGAGATGTCTGCCTTCAATACACAGCCTGTACTGTAGAGAGATGTCTGCCTTCAATACACAGCCTGTACTGTAGAGAGATGTCTGCCTTCAATACACAGCCTGTACTGTAGAGAGAGAGAGATGTCTGCCTTCAATACACAGCCTGTACTGTAGAGAGAGAGAGAGATGTCTGCCTTCAATACACAGCCTGTACTGTAGAGAGATGTCTGCCTTCAATACACAGCCTGTACTGTAGAGAGATGTCTGCCTTCAATACACAGCCTGTACTGTAGAGAGAGAGAGATGTCTGCCTTCAATACACAGCCTGTACTGTAGAGAGATGTCTGCCTTCAATACACAGCCTGTACTGTAGAGAGATGTCTGCCTTCAATACACAGCCTGTACTGTAGAGAGATGTCTGCCTTCAATACACAGCCTGTACTGTAGAGAGAGATGTCTGCCTTCAATACACAGCCTGTACTGTAGAGAGATGTCTGCCTTCAATACACAGCCTGTACTGTAGAGAGAGAGAGAGATGTCTGCCTTCAATACACAGCCTGTACTGTAGAGAGAGAGAGAGATGTCTGCCTTCAATACACAGCCTGTACTGTAGAGAGATGTCTGCCTTCAATACACAGCCTGTACTGTAGAGAGATGTCTGCCTTCAATACACAGCCTGTACTGTAGAGAGATGTCTGCCTTCAATACACAGCCTGTACTGTAGAGAGAGAGATGTCTGCCTTCAATACACAGCCTGTACTGTAGAGAGATGTCTGCCTTCAATACACAGCCTGTACTGTAGAGAGAGAGAGATGTCTGCCTTCAATACACAGCCTGTACTGTAGAGAGATGTCTGCCTTCAATACACAGCCTGTACTGTAGAGAGAGAGATGTCTGCCTTCAATACACAGCCTGTACTGTAGAGAGATGTCTGCCTTCAATACACAGCCTGTACTGTAGAGAGAGAGAGATGTCTGCCTTCAATACACAGCCTGTACTGTAGAGAGAGATGTCTGCCTTCAATACACAGCCTGTACTGTAGAGAGAGAGATGTCTGCCTTCAATACACAGCCTGTACTGTAGAGAGATGTCTGCCTTCAATACACAGCCTGTACTGTAGAGAGAGATGTCTGCCTTCAATACACAGCCTGTACTGTAGAGAGAGAGATGTCTGCCTTCAATACACAGCCTGTACTGTAGAGAGATGTCTGCCTTCAATACACAGCCTGTACTGTAGAGAGATGTCTGCCTTCAATACACAGCCTGTACTGTAGAGAGATGTCTGCCTTCAATACACAGCCTGTACTGTAGAGAGAGAGAGAGATGTCTGCCTTCAATACACAGCCTGTACTGTAGAGAGATGTCTGCCTTCAATACACAGCCTGTACTGTAGAGAGAGAGAGAGATGTCTGCCTTCAATACACAGCCTGTACTGTAGAGAGATGTCTGCCTTCAATACACAGCCTGTACTGTAGAGAGATGTCTGCCTTCAATACACAGCCTGTACTGTAGAGAGAGAGAGAGATGTCTGCCTTCAATACACAGCCTGTACTGTAGAGAGATGTCTGCCTTCAATACACAGTCTGTACTGTAGAGAGAGAGAGATGTCTGCCTTCAATACACAGCCTGTACTGTAGAGAGAGAGAGATGTCTGCCTTCAATACACAGCCTGTACTGTAGAGAGAGAGAGATGTCTGCCTTCAATACACAGCCTGTACTGTAGAGAGAGATGTCTGCCTTCAATACACAGCCTGTACTGTAGAGAGAGAGAGATGTCTGCCTTCAATACACAGCCTGTACTGTAGAGAGATGTCTGCCTTCAATACACAGCCTGTACTGTAGAGAGAGAGAGAGATGTCTGCCTTCAATACACAGCCTGTACTGTAGAGAGAGATGTCTGCCTTCAATACACAGCCTGTACTGTAGAGAGATGTCTGCCTTCAATACACAGCCTGTACTGTAGAGAGATGTCTGCCTTCAATACACAGCCTGTACTGTAGAGAGAGATGTCTGCCTTCAATACACAGCCTGTACTGTAGAGAGAGATGTCTGCCTTCAATACACAGCCTGTACTGTAGAGAGAGATGTCTGCCTTCAATACACAGCCTGTACTGTAGAGAGAGATGTCTGCCTTCAATACACAGCCTGTACTGTAGAGAGAGAGATGTCTGCCTTCAATACACAGCCTGTACTGTAGAGAGAGAGAGATGTCTGCCTTCAATACACAGCCTGTACTGTAGAGAGAGAGAGATGTCTGCCTTCAATACACAGCCTGTACTGTAGAGAGAGAGAGAGATGTCTGCCTTCAATACACAGCCTGTACTGTAGAGAGAGAGAGATGTCTGCCTTCAATACACAGCCTGTACTGTAGAGAGAGAGAGATGTCTGCCTTCAATACACAGCCTGTACTGTAGAGAGAGAGAGAGATGTCTGCCTTCAATACACAGCCTGTACTGTAGAGAGATGTCTGCCTTCAATACACAGCCTGTACTGTAGAGAGAGAGAGAGAGAGATGTCTGCCTTCAATACACAGCCTGTACTGTAGAGAGATGTCTGCCTTCAATACACAGCCTGTACTGTAGAGAGATATCTGCCTTCAATACACAGCCTGTACTGTAGAGAGAGAGATGTCTGCCTTCAATACACAGCCTGTACTGTAGAGAGAGAGAGAGAGAGAGATGTCTGCCTTCAATACACAGCCTGTACTGTAGAGAGATGTCTGCCTTCAATACACAGCCTGTACTGTAGAGAGATGTCTGCCTTCAATACACAGCCTGTACTGTAGAGAGAGAGAGAGATGTCTGCCTTCAATACACAGCCTGTACTGTAGAGAGGTGTCTGCCTTCAATACACAGCCTGTACTGTAGAGAGAGAGAGATGTCTGCCTTCAATACACAGCCTGTACTGTAGAGAGAGAGAGAGATGTCTGCCTTCAATACACAGCCTGTACTGTAGAGAGATGTCTGCCTTCAATACACAGCCTGTACTGTAGAGAGAGAGAGATGTCTGCCTTCAATACACAGCCTGTACTGTAGAGAGAGAGATGTCTGCCTTCAATACACAGCCTGTACTGTAGAGAGATGTCTGCCTTCAATACACAGCCTGTACTGTAGAGAGAGAGAGAGAGATGTCTGCCTTCAATACACAGCCTGTACTGTAGAGAGAGAGATGTCTGCCTTCAATACACAGCCTGTACTGTAGAGAGATGTCTGCCTTCAATACACAGCCTGTACTGTAGAGAGAGAGATGTCTGCCTTCAATACACAGCCTGTACTGTAGAGAGATGTCTGCCTTCAATACACAGCCTGTACTGTAGAGAGAGAGAGATGTCTGCCTTCAATACACAGCCTGTACTGTAGAGAGAGAGAGAGATGTCTGCCTTCAATACACAGCCTGTACTGTAGAGAGAGAGAGAGAGAGAGATGTCTGCCTTCAATACACAGCCTGTACTGTAGAGAGATGTCTGCCTTCAATACACAGCCTGTACTGTAGAGAGATGTCTGCCTTCAATACACAGCCTGTACTGTAGAGAGAGAGAGAGATGTCTGCCTTCAATACACAGCCTGTACTGTAGAGAGATGTCTGCCTTCAATACACAGCCTGTACTGTAGAGAGAGAGAGATGTCTGCCTTCAATACACAGCCTGTACTGTAGAGAGAGAGAGAGATGTCTGCCTTCAATACACAGCCTGTACTGTAGAGAGATGTCTGCCTTCAATACACAGCCTGTACTGTAGAGAGAGAGATGTCTGCCTTCAATACACAGCCTGTACTGTAGAGAGATGTCTGCCTTCAATACACAGCCTGTACTGTAGAGAGAGAGAGATGTCTGCCTTCAATACACAGCCTGTACTGTAGAGAGAGAGATGTCTGCCTTCAATACACAGCCTGTACTGTAGAGAGAGAGAGAGAGATGTCTGCCTTCAATACACAGCCTGTACTGTAGAGAGATGTCTGCCTTCAATACACAGCCTGTACTGTAGAGAGAGAGATGTCTGCCTTCAATACACAGCCTGTACTGTAGAGAGATGTCTGCCTTCAATACACAGCCTGTACTGTAGAGAGATGTCTGCCTTCAATACACAGCCTGTACTGTAGAGAGATGTCTGCCTTCAATACACAGCCTGTACTGTAGAGAGAGAGAGAGAGATGTCTGCCTTCAATACACAGCCTGTACTGTAGAGAGATGTCTGCCTTCAATACACAGCCTGTACTGTAGAGAGAGAGAGAGAGATGTCTGCCTTCAATACACAGCCTGTACTGTAGAGAGAGAGAGATGTCTGCCTTCAATACACAGCCTGTACTGTAGAGAGATGTCTGCCTTCAATACACAGCCTGTACTGTAGAGAGAGAGAGAGAGATGTCTGCCTTCAATACACAGCCTGTACTGTAGAGAGAGAGATGTCTGCCTTCAATACACAGCCTGTACTGTAGAGAGATGTCTGCCTTCAATACACAGCCTGTACTGTAGAGAGATGTCTGCCTTCAATACACAGCCTGTACTGTAGAGAGAGAGAGATGTCTGCCTTCAATACACAGCCTGTACTGTAGAGAGAGAGATGTCTGCCTTCAATACACAGCCTGTACTGTAGAGAGAGAGAGATGTCTGCCTTCAATACACAGCCTGTACTGTAGAGAGAGAGAGATGTCTGCCTTCAATACACAGCCTGTACTGTAGAGAGATGTCTGCCTTCAATACACAGCCTGTACTGTAGAGAGAGAGAGATGTCTGCCTTCAATACACAGCCTGTACTGTAGAGAGATGTCTGCCTTCAATACACAGCCTGTACTGTAGAGAGAGAGAGATGTCTGCCTTCAGTACACAGCCTGTACTGTAGAGAGAGAGAGATGTCTGCCTTCAATACACAGCCTGTACTGTAAAGAGAGAGAGAGATGTCTGCCTTCAATACACAGCCTGTACTGTAGAGAGAGAGAGGTGTCTGCCTTCAATACACAGCCTGTACTGTAGAGAGAGAGAGATGTCTGCCTTCAATACACAGCCTGTACTGTAGAGAGAGAGAGATGTCTGCCTTCAGTACACAGCCTGTACTGTAGAGAGAGAGAGATGTCTGCCTTCAATACACAGCCTGTACTGTAAAGAGAGAGAGATGTCTGCCTTCAATACACAGCCTGTACTGTAGAGAGAGAGAGATGTCTGCCTTCAATACACAGCCTGTACTGTAGAGAGAGAGAGATGTCTGCCTTCAATACACAGCCTGTACTGTAGAGAGAGAGAGATGTCTGCCTTCAATACACAGCCTGTACTGTAGAGAGAGAGATGTCTGCCTTCAATACACAGCCTGTACTGTAGAGAGATGTCTGCCTTCAATACACAGCCTGTACTGTAGAGAGAGAGATGTCTGCCTTCAATACACAGCCTGTACTGTAGAGAGATGTCTGCCTTCAATACACAGCCTGTACTGTAGAGAGAGAGAGATGTCTGCCTTCAGTACACAGCCTGTACTGTAGAGAGAGAGAGATGTCTGCCTTCAATACACAGCCTGTACTGTAGAGAGATGTCTGCCTTCAATACACAGCCTGTACTGTAGAGAGATGTCTGCCTTCAATACACAGCCTGTACTGTAGAGAGATGTCTGCCTTCAATACACAGCCTGTACTGTAGAGAGATGTCTGCCTTCAATACACAGCCTGTACTGTAGAGAGATGTCTGCCTTCAATACACAGCCTGTACTGTAGAGAGAGATGTCTGCCTTCAGTACACAGCCTGGTCTGTATACAGGTTCAGTTTAGTAGCTTACTGATCTCTGTGTTATTTAGTCGCCATTTGTTCTCTGTATGCATTATAGTAGTCTACTGGCTTATGGGTGTGTGTTTTTCAGTAGTCTACCGTCCTTTGTGTGCATTCTAGTATTTTGCTGACCAATGGGTGCACTTTAGTAGTCCTCTGGCCTCTGTGTGCATTTTAATAGCCTACTAGCCTCTGATTTAGTAACCTACTGGCTTCTTTGTGATTTTCAGTAATCTGTTGGCCTTATTGAGCATTTTTGGTAGAAATGGTCTTCACTATTTCAGTAGTATCCAGGCAGGAGACATCCAATTATACTGGGCATTTTGCAATTTTTTCCTTGGTTGTTTTGTTTGTTTGTTTGTTTTCACTGGGGAGTACAAACAGCTGTGTATTTTGGATTCCCCGTCATCTCCAATTAGGTCTTGATCATTTTCCGCTTGAGACAGTTTTCAGCCATTACAGCTCTTCTGTCAGCACCGAGTGGAGGTGATGTGTTGTGAGTCTGTTGTCCACTCCAGGTGGCTGTACTTGTCCCCTTTCCAACAGCCATCCTTCATGTTCCCTGTGAGCAGTCTTGATCAGCAGCAGCTGGTTCTGATAGGTTAGTGAGGTGCTCTTGGAATCAGTGTGTAAATATTGGAACTAGCGCGGACAGTTTGAAGTCTTGACTGCTGTTGGTGTTGTCCCTCTAGAGCGACAGAGGTCTCTGGCTGCAGTGTTGTAATTGACAGCTGGCGTGCGGGGTGACTGGGTCAAGGCGTGCTGTCCCAGAATCTGCCCTCCCCCTGCCGGCACTCATGCCAGGCGTGACCAAGGCTGGCGAGGCCTGGAGAGGCACATCATCGTGACTCGGCACTCTGTACTCATCCTGTGAACCCATACTTTCGCCGGTAGGCGACGTCTCCAGTGAACTAGAATCCTCTGTACTTACACCGCTGCCACAAGTCCTGACGCTTCATCGTCCAATACTTGGACGTTTCCCCTGATGGAATCCAGCTTCCAACACTGAAGAAAAGTTACATTATAAACAAGTTTGAAGGGATGGGAAGTTCCTGTAAATACTTTTTGTCTGTATTTCATCTTTTTGTCGGTAGAAAAGAATCGAGGAGAGAGTAACATGCAACAGATCGAGAGTTCACAATGTACTGTAAGGTATAGATGGTAACATGTCTATTGCACATGTATACATGTACAACATCCACAATTACTTATACACGCTGTGATAAAGGCAGAAGAGAAACAAAACCTGCCGTAACATACCTTTGTTTCTAGTATCTGAGGATTATCAAAAAGCAAAAAAAAAATTAAAGAATAAACAATAATAAAGCAAAAACAATCCCCCCCCCCTCCCGGAGACCAGCCCCACGCCGCACCCCCACAAGCCGCGCCCCAATCCGACCCTCTCAGCGCCCACACCCCTCACCATCCCGACTAGGCCCGCCCTCCCCACCCGTCCCCACCCCTCCCAGAGCCCAGGGGCACCTCCCGCCCCCCCCCCCCCCCCGCCCCCGCCCCCCTCCCCCGCCCCCCCCATCAACCCCCCCCCCCCCCCCCACCCCCACCACCCCCACCCCGCCCCAACGCACCCCGCCCCCCTCTGCCCCCCACTCCCCGCCCCCCCCCCCCCTCCCCCCCCACCCCCCCCCGCCCCCCCCCGCCCACCCGCCCCCGCGCCCCGCCCCCTCCTCACGCCCAAAAACCCCCCCCACTCATGCCCCTCACCCCGCCCCCCCCCCCACCACACTCCCCCCCCCACCCTCGCCCCCCCCCCCCCCCCCCCCGCCCTCCCCCCCCCACCCACCCCACCCCTTCCACCCACCTCCCAAGCCTCTCCCCCCCCCTCCCCTACCCCCGCCCGCCGCACCCCCACGCCCCGCCCTGAGACCCAGCCAACCGCACCACGCAGACAGCAGGAGAAGAGAGGAGAAACGG
>JAWQFJ010035024.1:20000-25000 GCA_034096865.1 Theodoxus fluviatilis | reverse complement strand
ATCCACTACCCACCATCCAACACACACCACCCACTCTCCATTACCTACAATCCAACACACGCTACCCACTATCCACCACACACCACACATTATCCAACACACACCACCCACCATCCAACACACACCACCCCCCATCCAACACACACCACATATCCACCCACCATCCAACACACACCATCTATCCACCCACCATCCAACACACACCACCCACCATCCACTACCTACAATCCAACACACGCCACCCACTATCCACCACACACCACACCCTATCCACCACACATCACACACCATCCAACACACACCACCTATCCACCCACCATGCAACACACACCACCTATCCACCCACCATCCAACACACACCACCTATCCACCCACCATCCAACACACACTAACTACCCACCCACCATCCACCACCCACTATCTAACATCCATCACCATAAACCCAACCCCCACCACCCCTTATTCCCTTTTCCTCACCCAGCTCCATCCCTCCACCTTTTGTCATTCCACCCAGTAACTGTCATGACGGTTGAGAAGGACATCTATATAATTGAAGTCTCACTCATCGAAGCCTCGGGCGGTATTGGCCTGAGATCAGATTGTGTGTACGTCAGGGAGACAGCATACCTGTACATGAATATAGTGAATCAGCAAATCGGAACCCGTTTGGCGTCTGCTTTGTTACGCTATCATCGAAACAAGATGAAGACGGTGATTGTTTGAGGCAGTCGGCGATGAAGGTGATGGAAAAGCAAGTTCTGCGACTGAGTTGATAAATGATGTAGAACATAATATCTACCAATGTGAAAATAAGGATACATGGATGACTGCGGAACCATTATGGTGCCATAATAATGTTGATATCATCAGGTTGAGACGACGAAGCAGATAGTGTTGAGCGTGGGCGATCCACATGGGACGAGCGCTACCTCCATAGAAGATCAAGTCTGTGATCAAGATTTGATGTAGGCGTCCATAAACAGAATACGTAACACGAGTTGATGGCAGCCACGCCATTTTGACACGTGAACAACTGCAGTGTCAGTGAGACGAGACTGCGAGGGCAGTCAACGCGTTGGAGGAAGCCGCTTGGTCAGCAACTACAGAGATCGCCATTTCCGCCCTGGAGGACCCACATGCCTGTTGGGTAAGCAACAGAAAACCACGGGTGCAGCAGACATCACGTGACGTAGTTGTAGTAACTTCGGACTCTCCCCATTGATGACGCCAAGCTTCCGGTCGTTCCCTGCGTCAATAGTGGGCAACGTGCATAATTATATATGTGATGGACACAGCAACTTTAATCATTGATGGCAAACGCAGCTCCGTGGCTAGGGTGAGGGCGGAAGATGGCGAAGAGACAACGCACAGTAATATCGATGTCTATATGGGATGGGCGGGCGGTGTGGTGGCTGGCTCTTGATGCTGGTAAAGGTGCAGGGAGAAGACAAGTCGGATCTTGCTTCTATATTCTTCATTCAAGGCCAGATGGCATTCAGCATGGCTGAGACTAGTGAATATAGTCTCAGCAACAGGTTGGTCACGTGATAGCCTTAATTCTTCCATAACTTGCATACCACCGTTCTGAACACAAAGTCTCAGCCACGCTAATGGCATATCACATCGTCAGTGTATTCCTCCGCTTGTTGTGATACACTCGATACTGGCAGCCATGTTTTTCGTCAATTCATTTTCTAAACATCGATTTCCCATAAATGTAAAACTTGTATGCGGTAAAATTCGAATCACAAGAGTGTAATATTGTGAACTCTACTAAGTATAAGGACTTTGAATACAACAGCAATAGTTATACTTCATTTAGCGAGTAAGGCAACCTATCCCGTCTGCATAATCTTTTCGACCGATACACACAGAAAGTGAGAAACCCGCTGAGTGCTATTGCTGATGAGGAATCATTAATTTAATGTATGCTTAGAAGGATTAAACTAAGAAAAACTGCTTCTGAGCTATCCGATAATATCGAACTTCGGAATCGGACGGATTCCTACAGAAGAAACTTCCACTCGACACAACACAACACAACACAGACACAGACGGAATGTAGGTTAAATCGCTTACTGACTCCATCAGTCGATACAGGAATGATCGAAGTAGAGCTCGTCAAACAGTGTGAAGGCAGTTAGACCACAGGTTCCGGCCAGAAAGCATTTACTTGCGAGAGTATAACCATAGATTCACGAAACCAGCCCGGAGCCATAGGAATTCTTTTCGCTGCGTTTATAGTAGGTCGAAAGATTGCGTGAATTACTATACACAATCGCACGTGCTCAAGGCAGTTTGCAACCTTTTGACGACGTTCGCGCTAAAAGTAGTTCTCAAATGATTTCCTGAAAATCTCATAGATTAGTTTTATTAGAACACCACATTTGTGTTTATCTATCGGGATAAATAATTGGAGAGAAATAGAATCGTCTCTTTTTACTCTCAATGGTCTTTTGATCATGTTAAATTTTGATTGGTAAAATCAATGGAATGTGGAGCCAAAGTCACGTGACCAACCTGTGTCAGAGATACTATGATCTCTGTGTTCAGAATGGGCCAGATGGTAGTGGTCTCGACCAACCCCAGACTGTGGTGGCATTCGCCTCTTTGACAGGCAAACTTTTGCCAGACGGTTCCCCCTTATCAAAAGGATGCGCGGACCCCAGAGGAGCAAGGCTTGGGATCTGCTGATGCGATCTCGGTTTCTCTCTTAGTTTGTGTTTCTAAATGACCAAAAGGGCTTTGTAGTTCTCTATACTTAACTTAAAATACTTGTCTTAAATGTTGCTCCTTTTAGCACGACACAGTCAATCAAGTGAATATTGCACCATTGAAATTAGGCGTCTTTATTTAGAGAACGCAACAGTTTTATTCGCCTAAACATAACATTCAGATTTAGCGCAAGCAAGGATGCCAGGGGGACGTTCTGCGGTCAAACGTCAAGAGTTATTAGCAAGAGATGGAAAGGACAGCTGCAGTACAAAAGGACATCCAACACACACGACATAACATAGGGAGAGAGGGAAGGCGTGACTAATCAAACTCACAAGGAATGTGAAGGGCAGCTATGTAACCCCTCCAGACTAGCAGAAGAGAGCCACGTAGTGGCTGTTCATGCATAATGGGCACGTAACTCACAGGACGCACATGACACATGATAGCAAGAGGGATTCTTTTTACACTTGGTAACAGGCGCGCTCTACTCCTAGAGGAACTAAAACAAAGAAAGCGGAAAGATGAGCGGCACAAAGAAACAGAGAGAGAGAGAGAGAGAGAGAGAGAGAGAGAGAGAGAGAGAGAGAGAGAGAGAGAGAGAGAGAGAGAGAGAGAGAGAGAGAGAGCGTCTGTCACAAGACAACAGGCTAACAAAAACGGGAGCAAAAAACTCAGTAGGTGAAGTTTTGCTCTCAGCTTAAAATAAAATTATGATAAGCTTCTGAGAAGAAAGTTTCTGACAGTGATGTTGTATGACATATATTTACTTACATGCATACATACAAAGTGTGTTCTACGCTGATAACTTAAATGTGGACGATTGAGGGCAAAGTGTTGATACAGAAGCATGAAATGGAATGCATCCATACTTAAGTTTTCTTCAAAAGCTGACAACCATGCAACTTTACATAGGTTCGATAAATTTCATCCGGGCTCTAGTCCAGCGGTTAAAGCGCTCGTCCACAGTCGCTTGCAGCTAGCAGTAGCGGCGTTGGAAACTGTGCAGGCCCTACAGTGGCATCCTTGGGCAAGGCGCTTCCCCCGCATTGCCTCCTCTGTCGAGCAGTAACGCCGGTCATTGGGTCATATCATATCAAATATCATATATCATATATCATATTATATCATGGTATATATCATAGTGTATATCATATCATATCGTATATATATCATATCATGTATCATATATCAAATCATATCATATATCATATCATATCATATCAAATATCATATATCATATTATATATTATATCATATCATATAGCATAGTGTATATTATATATTATATCATATCATATCGCATAGTGTATATCATATCATATCGTATATCATATCATGTATCATATCTCATATCATATCATATCACATTGTTCCCCCAAGAGTCGGTGATTAGTATCGATAGGTTTCAAAAACATTCAGAGACTAGCGTTCACTCCAAGCGTTCGCGTAGACAGGTTCAAGTAGGAGAAACAATTTGGGCTCCGCAAGCTCCTGTCGTAAACGCTCGTCTTCAAACGTTTGTTAAATACCTATCGATACAAATGGCTAGCCATCGGGGAGCGCGCCTCGGGTTGCAAGTGTAGAGCTGAACTTTCAGTCGAATGAGGCACTCTCTACATTTTGTTTGTTTGATTGTCGTTGGTAAATCTATTTTATGACTTCCTGTGGGACATGAACTCCTTCTAATTCGATGTCGAGCAATTTCACTGCTAACTACCAAGCGTTGATTGATCCCTCCACATTGTAACAAACTTAATAAGGACTGCGTTTGAAAGGTGTTTATTTCTTCATCAAACACAGGACTATTAACTTCTCACTGACACCTTGTGGTGTTCAATTTCTCTTGAATAAAATCGTAAGTTTGGCGTTGTTTGAACCTAAATTCTAATTTGAACTAGTTATCGACTTTAACGGATGTTTGTTCAGTGTGCATTGCTTGAGCATTTCTAATGTTGGTCTGACTTTTTAAAGCTCTTCTGGACCCTGTAAAGATCTTGCTCCACACTCACGTCGGAACCATTTTTCGTGACACATTTGTTTTTGTTTTCTGTTACATGGACACAATAGGATTTCTTTTTTACTCAACGCTGTCGTCTGAGTTGTTCTAATGATTATCTGGCCACATTTAGGAAGAAATACCGATTATTTCTTCCCTCGTACATTGGCTGTTGATTTTAGCATGCCAGAAACTATGTATATAGACTGTTCGACTCCAAACTGCTTTGCACGGAATCTACCCATGTAAAGATGAACGTTTAGCTTGTTTTGCTTGATGCTGCATG
>JAWQFJ010035024.1:5000-7500 GCA_034096865.1 Theodoxus fluviatilis | reverse complement strand
GGATCCATGTGTCCTGGGGATACAGGATAGGGGCGGAAGTACACCTCCCGCCGGTTTCTGCTCGGAGGAATCATCACAACTGGAGGGGGCGGAGGTGCTAGGACTAGCAGCCTCGCGCGCCTGGGGTACCACGACGGAAGGTCGACGCACGTTGGACCGCGGTCACGTGCGACTGTGGAAGTACCTCGATGTGAGAATTAGAAGTGCGTGAGCGTGTAGGCTCCTCGAGACTGCTGGTGTAGGCAGTGTCTAGTGTGTTGTCGTCCTGTGCTAGGGGATTGTGTCGTTTCCCTGGAGCTGAACAAGGACCAGTGGGGTAAGATCGCTTTCTCTTATTTTCCGCTGGATCCCTTGAGGAAGACTGACAATAACTTTCGGCTGATGCCAATCTTATTCTCACTAAGAGCGTTAGGCTCGTTCATCTGAGAGGGAGAGAGTCCGGGTTGAACTGTCTCACTGCAAGAGTGAAGGAGCGAGAACGGCGCTAGCCGGTTTGTTGACGTATGATAATCAGGCTACGGTTTCCCCCGCGCGCGCGGCGTGGGTACATGATAGGCTTCTTCATGAGTTGTCTGGGGCCTTGCCTGTGTGAGGCGAGTAACCCCAGCCCTTGAACTCGTGCGACAGTGGAGTGTGCTGTATTTCTTTTGGGGTTTTTGGCCATTCTTCTGGGTTGGGATTTATTTTGATTGTTTGTGTTCTTGATTAAACTGTTGTGAAACTTTTCTCTGATCCCCCAGTGTCTCATTTTTGTTGTTGTTTTACTTATTTGTTTATCTTTATTACTGAAAGGAAGTGGCAACAGGGGTTTAGCATGAAAACCCTCGGGTGGAATCTTTCAAGTTCTTAGAACTAATAATTAAAAGAGCAATCTTTTAATTAAATTTCATACCACCACGCGACAGACAGAGAGAGAGAGACAGACAGAGACAGAGAGAAAGAGAGAGAGAGAGAGAGAGAGAGAGAGAGAGAGACAGACAGACAGCCAGACAAAGCGAAAGAGACAGAGCGAAAGAGACAGAGAGATAGAGAGAGAGAGACAGAGCGAAAGAGACACAGAGAGAGAGACAGACAGAGACAGAGAAAAAGAGAGAGAGAGACAGACAGACAAAGCGAAAGAGACAGAACGAAAGAGACACAGAGAGAGAGAGAGAGAGAAAGAGAGAGAGAGAGAGAGACAGACAGACAGACAGACAGACAGACAGACAGACAGACAGAGACAGCGACAGAGAGAGAGAGAGAGAGAGAGAGAGAGAGACAGACAGACAGACAGACAGACAGACAGACAGACAGACAGACAGACAGACAGACAGACAGACAGACAGACAGACAGACAGACAGACAGAGACAGACAGACAGAGAGAAAACCAGGAAGCGAGTGACGTCACTACATCCGGATTCATCTCAGCTTTGCCATTGCCCGAGGCTGCAGTGCCGTCTCCGAGTGGCTGTGGCGGCATCCATCCCACCCTGCAGCATGGCACCTCTGACCCGGAAGATCACTTTCATTTTTACGACAATGGAGTAAACCGTTTTATACATTTCTAAAATAAAACCTACTGATCTATCTTTAAAATCAATTTTTAAAAACATGACCAGGAAGAGCTGACGCTACGATTATATGTAGGCAACTAATCGTTTCATAATTCAACGCAGCGTAGCGAGAAAATCTGGCCGGTTGACAACAGCTGGTGGTGCTCTGACGACAGCAGTTAGCAGTTGCAAACTTCGAACGTTCTCGACTGGGAAATAAAGGAAAACGACAACGACATGAACTCGGTTGCTTGTTTTAATACAGATATGCAAGACCGAAAGAAGAAGGTTGCTTTGATCTGATCGTAACAAACGTTTACACGGAAAAAATGTTTATCACTCACAGTGCAAGATGGACGGAAAATGCAAAACACTAACCAAATATTTTAACACATGCACTTTCCAAACTTTAAGTTTATGAATAGAAAAATGAACTGAATGTCTTCAATCATTTTCAATTTCTCATATATCCTCGACCGCAATCGATTACAGAGGCATGTTCCCTAGATGATGGCGATTGGTATCGATAGGTATTTTAACAAAAGATTCGGCGATGAGCGTTCATAATTAACGCTCGCGAAGCCCAAAGCTTTTCTCCTACTTGAAATGGTCCACGCAAGCGCTCGCGGTGAAGGCTCATCTCTGAACATGTTGTTGTTGTTGTTGTTGTTGTTGTTGTTACTTATCCATAAACGTTGCTATCCTGTAGCGGGACGTGCCTCAGAAATCAAACTCTTCACGTTGATTGATTGAATAACAACTCGTCTTCAACTATGCATAGACCTATCAGCTCTTCAACAGGTTCCCAGTTCGCGAATATTTTTTTTCTCGCCACCTAGTGGATTCATTGTCGATGAGTGTCGAGTTGCCAGAGATGAGTCCACCTGTCAAACTACCCTTGCGTTCAGAGGATGCACGCCTCATTCTGAGCATAAACTTGGAAGTTGTAAATACTCATTTATCTAAG
>JAWQFJ010035023.1:22500-25769 GCA_034096865.1 Theodoxus fluviatilis | reverse complement strand
GACATACTTATCTCATAAAAATACGGACGAACAAACTGCTTCGTCACAAGAGTGACTGCCTAGCTGTTCCCTGCACATTTATCCAGGCAGACACCTGCGTGCTAGAAAAGGCGTCCAGAACAAGGAATGTTTTCCTGGCGACCGAGATCTGGCAAATGGAACATGTTCCACTGGCCCAGACAAAGCTGTGAAAAACGCAAACTTCGGCTGGAACTGGCTCCGTGAAAAGTGACATCCAGCAGCCGTAACCCCGGGATGACAGAGTGGAAAGGGCGGGGCAAGGCTGGGGTGAAGAGAAAGTGTAAGCTCTAAAGAGGGGTTACATTAAAAAGTTGTGGAAATAAATTGAGGGTAATGTGTAGGGTTAGGACAGGAAGGAACAAGTAGGCCTATCTGAAGTTGCGTCATGCAAAAAAAGAGATGGATGGAAAAAGAAAAAAAAACGAATAAAAGGAATGAGTAAAATAAAAACTTACGTGTTAGAGACATGAAAAAAGCTCATATGAAGAGACAAAGGAAGGGTGAGTGTAAAGTAAGACAGACATAACGAGAGTACATTTTCAGAATATTACAAACGTTACTGCATTTTGTATTTTCACATCAACATTTGACAGATTGCAGCATTACCGCCACCTTCAACAATAAAATACGACACATACACAAGCACACACATACAGAGAGAGAGAGAGAGAGAGAGAGAGAGAGAGAGAGAGAGAGAGAGAGAGAGAGAGAGAGAGAGAGAGACGAGGTCAACAAGAATTTGTAGTTTCGGTAACACTCAAAAGCAGGGTCATTAGGTCGGCCTGAGCTTATTTTGGGATTTTTAGAAGTGGTCAGATTGAACATAAATCAACATTTCTCTTTCGCTGAATACTAAAAAATAGCATCCTAAATAGTGGATTTTCCTAGCGCTCATGGGGCAAGGATGATGAGACAGCACGCACTTTGTCGTTTACCGTCGATGTCTTTCCTTTTGTTTTTAAAGTATTTTTATTCGCACGATCTATAAAAAAAGAAGCTTAGAGTCGACAGGCGAAAATAAGGTCGGTCGGGTTACCGTAACAAAAACTGTTTACGCCCCCAAAGGTAAATGTCTGGTTTTGTCTACATCTGTCCACCATTTGCGCCACTGCCGCATACAAATGAAACAGATGAATGATTTGACGAAGGCAAAAGCCCCAAAGATTCACAAGTACGGCTGCTTGCTATTTCGGTATCTGTCATCTGGAATCTCTTAATTTGACCTTGGACCGAGCTCGACTGAAAGATCCAGCCGCAAAAAATTCTACCCAGATCCACGTGAGCAATTGAAACAAACATGCATATATGTTAAAACAGACTAGTTAAAGTATCGCAAAATTACTCTTTATTGGAGAGAGAGAGCGAGAGAGAGAGAGAGAGCGAGAGAGAGAGAGAGAGAGAGAGAGAGAGAGAGAGAGAGAGAGAGAGAGAGAGAGAGAGAGAGGGGGCTCATCTGAGAGCTCTTTAAACAAATTTTATTCAAAATTGTCTTCTATTCTTCGTGCTATTCAAACGGAAGAGATGATGCATTACCAAAATTACGCAGTAGAGGACCCACTTGAATTTAAATCCAGGCCAAAGACAATTTGCCACACTTTCCCGTATTTCCACAGCTGCTTTTAGTAACTGCTTTGTTTTCTGTTGAGTAACAAAAACAAGTAGCATTTATACTGCAGTGAGGATACTTTGCAACCACGACGCCCGAAAGTTCGAGGTCTTTAGTCTGCAGTGGTGATTTGCAACCTGACTCATACGCACTATACCCGTTACGGGTCGTTCTAGATGTCAATGTAGAAATCTCTCCTCTCAGGTTCAGTCGTGGATAACCAGAAATTTTGCCATAGACTTGCTGTCAGGAGATATCGCAGATTCCCCTTATATTCACAGCTGTTGGTGGACCAGTTTAACATCCTGGAGACTATGACTCCCCTCGACTTCCTCGAGTTCAGGTAGGCACAGAAGATGATGTCCCCATCCTTCTCCCACTGTCCTTTCCTCTCACGCACCCTTTAGTCACAGTGCACCCTTCCCATTCACCCCAGTGCTCATCCTTCTCCTTATTTCACCCCTAAGTTAAAGGTTCGTCCTCGGTGGCCCCAACCTATAATCTTTGGTGGCACGCAGCCAGCGCAGATGTACGTGCGTTATACGATAATGCAGCTTTGTGTGTGAAGTGTGAATTTTGCGTGTGTGCGAGTCCCCGTTTGGAATAAGTGTTGAATGCATACCTCACGAAGCGTGGGCTTGAGAAATGTGATAATTTACAAATACAAAAATTGAAAATTGCCACGTTGCGTTTTCCAGTTTGTGACTTAGTTTCCATAATTGTCCAGAATGATTCAAACAACCCAATCACTGCTGTTACTGCACATAATGATTTATTTTGATGTTTCATGATGCTTGTCTGCATCTCTCAGTTCGGTGTATGCTCGTATATCGGTCGGGGAGATGATGCTTGTGTGGGTAAAAGTGAAATATGCTTTACAGGTCACATTTATATTTTCCAAGCTTCTCAACTTTGAGGATAACGCGAAGAGTTTTTAATAGAATGATTACGTGCTGCACTCTTGTTCCAGAACTTTCCTCACATCTGCGTCTGGGTTTCAAAGCCTGCAGTTCAGACTGCTCGAGAACAAGCTAGGAGTGAAAGACGTAAGTCACTTTCATCTTTGCCATCATCGTCGAAGGCAATTTTAATCGCTGGTTCAAAGCCTTGAAATTATGTTGTAATAACTGAAGTCGCTCTCTCGATAATTGCAATTTTCTGACCATTTTCCCTCTTTGATGACGATGACCCGCAGAATGACCCGAAAACGTCACATGGCATGCGTGTATGTTTCAGGACAGCCGCGTCAAGTACAACCAACAGCATTACAAGGAGGTGTTCGACTCCCCGAATTCTCTGAAGGAACTCAAGGACTCGATAGAGCAGCCCTCACTCCTCCTGCTCGTCGAGGTATGGTACTGGTCATTATGGTACTGGTCATTATGGTGCTGGTCATTATGGTACTGGTCATTATGGTACTGGTCATTATGGTACTGGTCATTATGGTACTGGTCATCATGGTACTGGTCATTATGGTGCTGGTCATTATGGTCCTGTTTTTGCCTGTTCTTGCCTTTTTTACTTTTCTCCCCCCCCCCCCCCCCCATTTCCCCCTTAACCAATGCCTCCCCCCCCCCCCCCCCCCCCCCTTCTCACCCTTCAACTTACTCTCCCTGTCAAATGTGTGTGTGAATGTGTGTGT
>JAWQFJ010035023.1:0-17500 GCA_034096865.1 Theodoxus fluviatilis | reverse complement strand
ATGAGTCACCGCGCCTTCAAGGGGGCGCTACTGATCTCGCTGTATCGCGAGATGCCGCGCTTCCACCAGCCCTTCCAGCTGATCACCCTCCTCATGGATATCGACTCTCTCATGACCAAGTGGCGTTGTGAGTTATTTCCCATTCATACATGTGATCCTGGCCAATAATCATATCAACTTCTCAAGTTCTCTCTCTCTCTCTCTATCTCTCTCTCTATCTCTCTCTCTCTCTCTCTCTCTCTCTCTCTCTCTCTCTCTTCTCTCTCCTCCTCTCTCCCTCTCTCTCTCTCCATCCCTCTCTCTCTCTCCATCCCTCTCTCTCTCTCTCTCTCTCTCTCTCTCTCTCTCTCTCCCCTCCACCAACGACTGAATGTCATTTTATTTTATTTAAAGAACAGAACAGATTTAGGGACTTGTACGCTCGTCTCATGAATAATGTCACCATTCAATGTTTTTGGGTCTAAATCATTATTATCATTTAAACTCGAGCGGACTTCACCATGGAATGTGCATGAAATATGACACAGCCAAGTGAATCTCGTGATTGTGAAAATGTCTGAATGGTGACACATATTCTCAGAAACTATACCTCTTTCCTTCTTGACATTCAATGATGTAGCGATTGCTTAATTCCAGCTCGACATCTATTTGTACCTTTGCCATTCAAAATCGTGATACTTTTGTATTCCCACTTTTGCTTTTTACCACCCTGTGTGTCTCTTTCCGGCTCTGCTTGTATGTCCAATTTTGTTTTTCAACCATGCATCGCGTTTTCAGTTTGGTACACTGTTTCCACCTCTACCATTAAACTATGTGGCATATGTGCATTTCCACCTTTGATGTTAAACGATGTTTTGTGCTCCCATTTCTATCATGTATATCCATCTCTGCCCTTCGACAATGCTATATCGCCGGTTTCAGTTTTGCATCCATCTCTTTCACTGGCAGACAACCACGTGATGCTTGTTCAGCGGATGATTGGAAGCAAGGTTGGCACGGGTGGCTCCTCTGGCTACCAGTACCTGCGCTCCACCATCAGGTAATGTCCAGTGGTTCTAGTGGTCGCCTTGCAGTCGCTTGGCAGCTCACAGGTGCGGGGTTCGATACTGCATGGATTGTAGAATTGCATTATTAGGCAAGGGGTTCAATCAGCAGTGCCCGTCTTCACTGAAGCGCGAAGTGATGCACTGCTGCAGTATGATGGTAAAAGTCCCCGAGCCAAAATAATGATCTCGGAAAGTCATTAACGACTCGACAACCCTAAACACGATGACGATGATGTCAGTGGTGGTAGTGGTGGTTATGGTGATGTTGACGAATGCAGTGATGACGAGGAGGGGGAGGAGGAGGATAACGACGACGGTGACGGTGATGATGAGGAGGAGGATGATGATGATGATGATGATGATGATGATGATGATGATGATGATGATGATGATGATGATGATGATGATAACGAGATATTAGTAGTGGTGGTAGTAGTAGTAGTTGCAGCAGCAGCAGATCATCGTTATCATCATCACCACTACCGCCACCGCCACCACCACCACCATCACCACCACATTGCTGTTAATGATCTCAAACCCGGGGGCGGAGGTTTGTGCTAATACATTTACAGTGGAGAGTGGGAAGCGCGCTGTGATGAAACACGGGATCAGTGAAAGGCAGGGGTGCATTGCTTACGCTAGGATCCTGCAAGGATCTTACAGGAAACGAGAGGCGAGTGTTTCCCACAGCGTTTCTCTCACAAGGAGGCACTCCCACACAATAAGGTTTGCCGAGGAAGCTTCGGATGTACTTAGCCGCGTCTAGCTGCGGAGATTCTAATGACCCAAAATGGCGGAGACAGTGCCGATGGGGTTGCTGTTATCAGACGGCAGTGCCCGCAATGTGATTCTTACCGTACGAGAATGGAAATACGTACACGAAAGCATTAGCTGTTGAAGTGTTCATTCGTATATTTTAAAGAATACGTTTGGATGTTATTTCTGGACAAACAATGTGGAAAAAAGTGTTTCGTTACATACATAAAGCACCGTGCATGTCCACCCGCTGAACTATGTCCCTTTAAACTGATCCGTATTGTATAGAGGCACACACTTTTCGACAACATTGTTTACAGTTGAACCCGGGTTGCTATATTTTCTCTGAAAAAGATCCCGTGCCATTCGAGATTTCACCATGGTATATTCTATCGAGAGAAAAACTGCTGAGATGTCTGCATCATCTACTGGCAACTTCTTCACCGAATCTCGCGCCAGGGCGTAGCTATGCTCTCTTGTGATTGGCCGTTGCCCCGTGACCCGCCTCTCCTCGACCTGGCTCGCGAGGAGTTAGGCTAAGCAACGCACCTTAGGAATGGAGCATACAGGTGGAAGAAGGAGTGCGCATGCCTGAGTGCGTGCATACGTGCGTTTGTTTATGTGTAGGTGAGAGCGAATCCGAGTGTCCATGCGTAAGTGTACACGTGCAAAGGGTTTTCTGGCTCTGTATGAATTCATGACTGAATTGTCGATGATTGTTTGTGTAATCACGCTTGCATGCACTTGCAAAATGTGTGAGTGTGTGTGTGTATGTCTGTGTGTGTGCGCGTGCGAGCGTGTGCGTGTGTGTGTGCGTGTCCATGTGTGTGTGTATGTGTGTGTGTACGGCCACGTATCTGTATGCACATACATGTGTGCCTACATAAACATATTTTTTGTGCTTGTGATGTTTTCAAAGGAGACATGGGAATACAGACGCTAGAGCTTTGGGTAAGATTTGGGTTGATACAAGCGTTGCCTGCCGCGAGAAATAAAAGCAACTTTTAAAAGGAACTCAATAATTAAGAATTCAAATGAAAAATGATACTAGTTTAAAATTCGGTACAGTGTTTAATGCATCATATGTCATGGATTTCACTTAAAACCAAGGTAAACATGCACCCAGTATAAGTTTCTGTTGAACATATCCGTTGTATCAATATATCTTGAACCCCCTTGTATCAAAGTCCCTTGAACATGTTCGCTGTATCAGTGTCTCTTGAGCGGATCCGTTGTTTCAATGTCTCTTGAACATGTCCGCTGCATCAACGTCTCTTGAACATGTTCGCTGTATCAGCGTCTCTTGAACATATCCGTTGCATCAATGCCTCTTGATCATGTCCGCTGCATCAATGTCTCTTGAGCATGTCCGTTGAATCAGTGTCTTTTAAACATATCCGTTGTATCAATGTCTCCTGAACATGTCCGCTGTATCAACTTCTCTTGAACATGTTCGCTGTATCAGTGTCTATTGAACATATCCGTTGTATCAATGTCTCTTGAACATGTCCGCTGCATCAATGCCTCTTGAACATGTCCGTTGAATCAGTGTCTTTTGAACGTATCCGTTGTATCAATGTCTCCTGAACATGTCCGCTGTATCAACTTCTCTTGAACATGTTCGCTGTATCAGTGTCTATTGAACATATCCGTTGTATCAATGGGTGCGCTCGATTGAACCGCCAGAATCCGCCTGCGGCGGTTCGCTGCCACGTGACCGGCGGTCCACCGTCACATGACCGGCGAATCGACAGCTTTTGTGCCAATCGAGCGCTTTCGGCTGATCAACATGGCGGCACAATTGTGGTGTTTAGAAGAGTTACTAGACAGCGATAGCGATGATGAAGAAATGTGCTGTCTTCTTGGTTTATGGTAAGGTTTGAGGTTATTGTGTAAATTGAACCTTTTCATTACCACTACCTATGCCCTGATAAGTGACTCCTGAGCCTAGTGCAGTCAAGACCCTATATACACTAATAAAGACCACGCACTCGAGCGATTTTCCTTTACGCAAAGGGAGGTCAGAATGTAGAGTTACGTCCCTTTGCGAGATAATTTTCAATTCGAACTTAATGCAGGATTTCTCACCGTCAACCACACATCGTGCACACTATAAAGAAAAAAATCGTAATCTACTTCAATTGTCCAGCGGAGATTGCAGCAAGGTGACAAATTAAGGCACACATGAGTCAGCGGAGAACGAATTATCGAATATTTTCAGTGTCGAAGCGTCACAAAACATAAACCCTAGTCTGGTCGTCGCCATCTTGGCCTGACGGCGGACCCGGCGGTTCGCCGGTCACGTGACCTGAAGCAATCGAGCGCAACAAAAAATCCGGCGATGCGCCGTCTCGTCCGCCTGCTGATTCCGCCGGATCAATCGAGCGCACCCAATGTCTCTCGAAGATGCACGCTGCTTCAGCATATCGTAAACATGCTGTAAGAATCTCATGAACGTAATAACATTGTATCAGTGTCTGCTAAACTTGTCCGCTGTATTAGTATCTCCTGAACACAAGTCCACTGTATCCATATCCCATTACCATATTGTAACGAGACGGGGCTCTTGATCTCTCACTTAAGAGAGATTGTCTAGGGGTTTATCTTGCCGTCTTGTAACATCAAGTTTCTTTCCATGCAATCAAGGGGTGAACAAGACTACACAGAGAAGATAAGCAGATGGAATTTGACTTTAAAAATAACTTTGATAATATGGAAGTAATAATGATACTTCTTAATATAATTAATTCAAAGTATTATGTCATACTATGTTTAGCCAGCCAGCATTTCAATGGTTACACTTATCTGTGAGCGTTTAATTCAGCTGATCACTGATGAGCGTAGAGCCCTTTCAACAGGGCTGTAGATGGATGAACATGTAGGGCCCAGAGGAGATGGGCCTGCCTGGGAATAATGAATTCTGGTGCTTGGGAAGGGAGGGTAACATTGAACGTCTCCCCTCCGCGTTGAGGCTGTTCGTAGGTCAGGCGTGATGCTGTTCCTGGGTCGGGCATGACGCTGTCTGTGGGGTCAGGCACGACACTGCCCGTGGGTCAGGCATGACGCTGTCCATGGGTCACGCATGGCGCTGTCTGTGGGGTCACGCATGACGCTGTCTGTGGGGTCACGCATGACGCTGTCTGTGTTGTCACGCATGACGCTGTCTGTGGGGTCACGCATGACGCTGTCTGTGGGGTCACGCATGACGCTGTCTGTGGGGTCACGCATGACGCTGTCTGTGGGGTCACGCATGACGCTGTCTGTGGGGTCACGCATGACGCTGTCTGTGGGGTCACGCATGACGCTGTCTGTGGGCTCAGACAAAGCGTGGGAGCCTGATAACTCTGGTTTTCTGGTGGAGGTGTCGAATCATGCCCATCTGAGTGGACTGGACCCTTGCTGCATGGCGTCAAGAGGAGTCTTGGGAGGCAGCAGGGCTATGGGTAAGGGGGGTTTCTGGCGCTCTCCCTTTCCATCTCTTGTTTGACCTTGGGCGCAGTCACAGCGCGTGCACTGAACGCCCAAGAGGTAGGGGGCAAGAGAGAGAGAAAGAAAGAAGGTGGAGGCTTTATAGTTTTGGGTGCTGTCCACTGACCAATCGCACTCTTGGCACCATCTGTGAAGCACAACATTAGTGTCATTGTTCTCTCAACTGACCAATCCTATTCTCGGCACCATCTGCGCAGCAGAATGTTAGTGTCTCTTTGTTCTGTCCAATTCTCACGTTCGGCACCACATTCCAAGGCCTGGCTGGTTTATCTAAGAGAGAGATGTGAGGCCTGGCTGGCTCTTAAAGTGAACAATGAACTGACTTAAAAGTATAATATCTCGACTCATAACAATATCCATTGTGTTATTGTATTTTGAACTTGTCCACGGTACCAGTGTCTGCTAAACATGTCCGCTGAATAAATATCTCTTGAACATATCTGTTGTATCAATGTTTCTTGAGTATGTCCGCTGGTCCAATGTCTCTTGAACATGTCCGCTGTACCAGTGCCTCCCGAACCTGTCCACTATATTAGTGTTACTTGAACATGTCCGTTGTATCAGGTTCTTTCGAACATGTCCACTGTGATGGTGTCTCTCGAACATGTCCGCTGTTTCAGTGTCTGCTAAACATGTCCGCTGCATAAGTATCTCTTGAACATGTCCGTTGTGGTAATGTCTCTTGACCTTTTCCGCTGTCGGTATACAATGTATATGTCCGCTGTACCAGTATCTATTGAAGCTGTTCGTTGTATTAGTCTGTCTTGAATATGTGCGCTGTGTCAGTGTCTCTTGAACTTGTCCACTGTATTTGTATCGCTAGGACATGTTCGTTGTATCAGTACCTAATGAACGTGTTCGCTGTATCAGTATCTTTTGAAGCTGTTCGTTGTATTACTGTGTCTTGAACATGTCCGCTACATCAGTGTCTCCTGAATACGATTGGTGTGTCAATATCTAATGAGTATGTTCGTTGTATCCGAGTCTTTGTTTCTACAGCGACCGCTACAAGGTGTTCATCGACCTCTTCAACCTCTCCACCTACCTGGTGCCACGTGACTACATTCCTCCCCTCTCGGGCCGTATGAAGCGCAAGCTCAGTGTCCTGTACACCGAGGGGCTCGCTGCCGATGATGACGACGATGACACCGACGAAGAGGAGAACGGGCTGGCACAACGAGGGCGTGCGATGAACGGCGCCATGGTGGTGGAAAACACTGACGGAGAGCTGGCTGAGGCCATGGTCTCCTTCACCGTAGGCTCGCCCTAAGTATTTCCATTCTCGTCGCAGTTACCTCACCTGCACTGCCAGCAACGCCCTATATATTGCGGAATCCCCTTGCATAACTGGATGATTCAATGGCAGTTATTTTTCATTTCAAATTTACTTTATCTCACAAAGATTGCGCATTAGATAGAATTCAACGCACTCTGAAGTGCTTGATTGCCGGAATGTAGAAGAGCAGGAGACATGTGAATCTCCAGTAACTTTCTTGTATATTTACTATGCGGCTTATTACATTCCGGAACGTGGTGTGGGGATTTAGCCAGAAACGAATGCAACATGTCAACTTTTATTCACCGATAGCATTGTGTTTCCTATCAACTACAGCAATCTTCTACAAAACCAAAGACACAACTTGGAATCTATCAAAAGCACAAACAAACAACATGAAATGAAAACCCCAAACAACTGGGACTGAGAGTGGACACCGAAAAAACGAACTTATGGTCTTCCGATGAAGGAAATATCTGGCGAGTGGTGAACCCGAACTGGATTTTAGATGGCGTGCAACTGGAGGTTGTAAATTCATACAAATACTTGGGGTACATTCTTTTAAAACCTCAAACTCAATTTTACTGGAATACCAGACCAAGCAAAGCAGAAAATGGTAGAGTTGCTAAACACATTGTCTTCGAACTGTTCGATATTTAGGTAACATCAGCGCTTTTGTACAGTTCAGAGAAATATTTATGGGGGCTCTCGAAACGAGAAGATTGAGATCAAACCCGCATACTTGCATGGAAACGTTTTTGATTGAAGTATTGACGTGAGATTGCAGAGTGTCAACGGCGAAACTGGGAGTTGACCTCCTGATTGCGAATGCTTATTAAAGGTCAATAAGAGAATGGATTAGGTTGGATACAAAGCCAAAAGATAGACTGCCCAAGCAAGTCTAACTTGACTTGACCTGCGCAGCACAAACTTGCCAGAAGAATTAAACTGGGCCAAATCTATTGATGTTTGTCAAGAATGGGATACACTTTTGCTTGGGTGAATGGAGGATTTGCAAGTGAGAACATTCTTGGAAATCATTCCAGCAGATACGCACAGGTTGTTTCAGGCTGGAGTACAGCCAGAAAAGCAGTAGAACCTCGGAGGAAGTATGTAAAAGATTCTGGTTGGGAATACGTGACCTGCAGATCAATGAAAAGCATGATTAGAAAAACGCAGTGATTATGTCCATTTGGCACCCATGAAACATAAACGAGAAATATTCTGTACGTTTTTCACATAGACCGCCAGTTATATGCAGATAGTCATGACAAGGCAATGTACACGAGTTACAGCAAAGAAACATAGTAAAAGCTTTTACTATTTAAGTGTAATTTCACCTGAGTTTTAGGTCATATCATCGATTTGACACCAGCTGTCTGATAAAATGTGTTTGTAAAATAAATCTCTCTCTCTCTCTCTCTCTCTCTCTCTCTCTCTCTCTCTCTCTCTCATCCATACATGCAAAGAAAAGCACAGACACCGCATCTGTATTGTATCTCTCGAACACGCACTAGTTGGGTTGCCCATCTGTGAAGTCTGCTGTCCATCTCTGCTTCCTCGAAATAACTCATTGTAGACATGAATAACGTTCTACTGATCATTCCACGTCGTTCAAAGCCTGACGACATAACCTCGAGCTGCTTACTTTAGAGGAAAACTGCACTCGCGAATTTCATTGTATTACTCATGTTTTGCTTACATATAATTCTTAGAAAATGTAGTTCCACCCGAGTAATGTATCCTGTGTGACTGATCGTTTGACTTGGTTGTTAAGTGCAGTTGCCTAAAGTACTTTTTTATAGTCTATTACCATTGATGTTTGATGTTTATTGTTTAAATCTTATTTGTTCTAATGCACTGTAAATCCCCAAACCTCTACCCCACTCTCCCTCCTCCCTAAAGGAAAATGGTATTTTGGTGGTGTAAATGACATTACTGAATGTACTTTTTTTACATTACATCCGCTATCAAGGCGTTTGATCTTCACAAATAGTATATAATGTGTGACTTGTATTAATCTTATTACTTCTTTTGAATTGGTGCGTTACACTACAACGTCTACGCCACTCGTTGAAACTAAAACTTTCTGTCGGTGACTCTTCTCTTCTTTTTTCCCCCCGTTGGTTTGTAGCTTAATCTAGTCGTTGTTTTTGCATTTCATTCATCATGTTTTGCTTTGTTTTGCTTTGTTTTGTTGAGTTCTGTTCTGCTCTGTTCTGTTCTGTTCTGCTCTGTTCTGTTTTGTTCTGTCTGTTCAGATTTTTTACTCACATGCGAAGCAAAAGTGAGTCTGTGTACTCACCCGTTTTGTCCGTCCGGGCGTCCGGGCGTCCGAGCGTCCGTTTAAAACTTTAACGTTGGATTTTTCTCGGAGACTATTAAGTCTATCAACACCCAATTTGGCATGATGGTGTATGATGACAAGGCCTAAAAAATATACATAGTGATTTGACCTTGCTTCAAGGTCAAGGTCGCAGGGGCCATAAGTTATGTCTAAAAAACTGCCATTTTTCACATTTTCTCAATTGTCTCTGAAGTTTTTGAGATTGGATACCTCGTCTATATATGGTATATAGGGCAAAGTAAGCCCTATCTTTTGATACCAGTTTGGTTGACCTTGCTTCAAGGTCAAGGTCACAGGAGCTCTTCAAAGTTGGGTTGTATACATATTTTGAAGTGACCTTGACCCTGAATTATGGAAGATAACTGTTTCAAACTTAATAATTATGTGGGGAACATGTTATACTTTCATCATGAGACACATTTGGTCACATATCATCAAGGTCAAGGTCACTTTGACCCTTATGAAATGTGACCAAAATGGGGTAGTGAACCACAGTGACCTTATCTCATGGTAGAAAGTGCCAATAAGCACCATTGTGCTTTCTATGTTTTGAATTAACGGCTTTGTGTTGCATGACCTTGGATGACCTTGACCTTGGGTCAAGGCCACATGTATTTTGTTAGGAAAAATGTGTAAAGCATTTCTTAGTGTATGATGTCTTTGCTAGGTGTAGTTGTTTGACCTTGACCTTGAGGATCACCTGAATGTCAAGGTCATGCAAAGGTCAAGGTCAAGCATGTGAGTCGCATGGGCTTTGCCCTTCTTGTTGTTTGTTAGTTGCTTTGATTTGCTTTGGGGAAATGCAGGGTTGCTGTGGATGACAGGAGTATTACATACGGCCGCTGCCGCTGGACACTCCCCTCATTAGCAGGAGCTCGTGGTCGTGGAGCTGTCGGTGTCTATTCCAGTAGCTCGACCATGTCTTGGTGAGAACGGCGCGTTGGTAAACTTTTTTGGCTCGTGCTGCAAAAAAGGTCTTGCCATAGAGAGAAGAGGTTGCTCCAAAGTTGTCGAACATCACAACCCTGGGTCCCAGTGGCTTCAACATGCCCCAACTGCTGCAGCAGCCAGACCCGCTCGAGCCCTGTGAAAGCCAAGGAGCTTCATTGCGTAACGGCATGTTTGAACGGTCACATGTAAATGCCAGGTTCTTGGAGCTATTCCTCTCTTTTGTGAAGTCCATCTTGGTGTCCTCCCAGCACTGTGCTTTGTCCTATCAAATGTATAATGATTTCAGTTTAATACTGAGTGAATTCGAAGGGCTCTAGCCACATGTCACTATTTTGTCATATCAATACTTCAATATTGAAACCACGTGGGTTGTGTTGTTTCCTCTTTGAATTGCAGCGTTTAAAACGGATTGTTCCTTCCGATTTATCACGTGTAATCTGTTTTTACTGAAACAAGCAATAAATCTTGTATGCCTCCTTTTAAGTTTAGTTCTTTTTCAATGAGGGCAATGACGACAAAGTTTACGTGGATGCATTACTAAAGAAGACATAACGTATCCAGAGATGTCCTCGACTTGACTGTCCTTGTATTTGCGCATGATGCTCATAGCTAATTCTTGGCTAAGCAATATTTGGCACTTGAACCAAAGGCATCAAACACCGCTTCTGACCAGTTTGCGTGAAGTTGCCAGACACAATAGCGCGCGCGTGCACCCACGTCTCTCACACACACAGACACACACACACACACGCACACACACACACACACACTCACGAACAGACACACACACACACACACATACACACAAACACAGACACACACCCGCAGACACACACACACACACACACACACACAGACACACACACTCACATACACAAACACACATACGCACACCAACACGCACAGAAACAGACACGCAAACAAGCAACATCACACACACCGTACTCATCCACAGGTGTTAACCACACCAGCACTAATTATCTAATCCCTCACTCTTTGACAATGTGTTATACAGCCAGCTTTGTGCATTTTGAGTATTAATGACCAAGGCAAGTCATGATAGGTTTATATCCATTATTGCATATAGTAGTGACTAGTTTACATTATATATGTATAAACAAATGCAATACAGACAAATAAACGTTCATTCGTATCTGAGCAGCATGGAATCAAGCTTCAACGTTTTCCTCTTGAGAAGTTTTTTTTAATTTCAACCCACGTTTGTATGACACTTAAAATGATGTAAATAAAGTTACAAAACAGCAGCTGCAGCAGCAGCAACAACAGCAGGAATAGCAACAACAATAACAGCAGCAGCAGCAGCAGCAACAACACCAACAACAGCAGGAATAGCAACACAAGAACGACAACAGCAGCAGCAGCGGCAGCAGCAGAATGTATCACCTCATATTTGCGAGACCCATACCAACTGCTTGCTCATTTCCACCATTGTAACCAATCACAATACCCCATTCTCGACTGCAGTGCAATATGACAAAGAAACGAATAAACCGCTTATGATGCCCACCAACCACATACACATTCCCAGATACTGAAGCGGTTACAAGCACAGAAACGAGTTTAATAACAGACACCTGTATAAAGTTAGACGAACGGAACAAATGTAAGACTTCTACCAGCCAGTCTGCTGGAGAAATAATTATACCAAGCTATTGGACGAATGAACACGTGTTATTGTATAAAGGCAAAATTATGTGTCTTGAATTCAGCCCTTGAACAGAAAATATACAACACATAACATGACCTGAAAGAGAGAAAACTATAACCTCGCTTGTACTCTTACGCCATGAAATCAATGTGGTTATAATAAACAAAAATGAGAGAGACAGAGAGAGAGAGAGAGAGAGAGAGAGAGATATGGAGGGAGGGAGGGAGAGAGAGAAAGAGAGAGAGAGAGGGGGGGGGGAGGGAGGGGCAGAGAGAGGGGAAGGGACAAAGAGAGAAAAAGAGAGAAACAAGCACAGAAAGAGATAGAGAGAGAGGGGGGGGGGGACAGAGAGAGGGGAAGGGACAGAGAGAGGGGGAGAGAGAGGCAAAGAGAGAGAGATAGAGAGAGAGAGAGAACGAACGAACGAACGAACGAATGGTTTATTTTTGTTAGGCCACCGGCCCATCACAACACAATTACACATAATATGCCTCTTCGGCCATAGCAATAGAAACAGCTTCTTTTCTTCTTTTGAATGCATAATATAAATACGTTGCAACCGCTCGTACTGCCTTAGGCTCCTCCAGCGACAGGAGTACCTTAACATCAAAGGCATATGTATTCGTCGTCAACTTGCATATATACATTCGTCTGAGATCTTCATAGGCAGGACATTCAAGTAACAAATGCTGTTCATTTTCGTCTGTTTCATAGCATGATGGACATAAGTAAGCATTATCAGCTCGCTCCGTAGAAAATCTGTATTTATGCGTGAACAGATCGCTGAATCCCATCCTAAAAATAACATAAACATCTCGAAAAACTTTTTTATCTAATATATACAAATATTTCTCTCTTTTCAATTCTGTCTTAAAGGATCTGTACAGTTCATATCTACCACTCGCTGATATTGAAACTGTCCATACATTCATGTACTCAGTGATAAGGCGCTTTCTGAACTCGAGCAAGAACTCTGTCTCATTCCGCACATTCTGATTACGCCATACATCAGCAAAATCATATCTATACAATACTTCTTTTATTTTGTCAACCCAGTTTCCATTATTTCCCGAGATGAGCATCATCTTGTAAACTTTGTTAGGGTATCTAGTTGCCTCCATCTTAAGTACACGCAACCAGTACTTAATAGCCCGTAAAGTTGCATTGATATACAGTGGGTATCTTCCGATTTCACCATACGTCATCAAGTTAGGAGCTTGTACAGGAACATTGAGAAATCTTTTCATAGCTTGTAGGTGTACAGATTCTATTTCCGAACAGTTGTACAGTCCCCACAGTTCTGATGTATACAAAAGTACCGGCTGTATCTGGGAAGTGAACATTTTGAAATACACATCTGGTGACACATTTCCTAATTTTTGTAGACACTTAGTCAGTTGAATCATGCCAGCTTTTGCTCTAAGTACAAGATCAGACTGTAAAATACTAAAGGACAGTCTCGAAGTGAACAGTGCTCCAAGATATCTGTACTCATTCACAGTCTCAATTCTTTCCGTCCCCAGATACCACTTCTCATGACCTGCCAGATAACCACCATTTCGGAAAACAATGACCTTTGTTTTTTGTTGGTTTACATCCAGACCAACTGTGTCTGAAGCTTTTTTGAGACTGTTCAATTGGTTTTGCAGACCAACGACGGTGTCCGATACAAGAACTATATCATCTGCGAACAGTAACAGATATATAATCGTAGCATCAGGCATAAGCTGAATACCATGTTTACCATGTTTGGTTACAATCTTAGCCACATAGTTCACTACAAGAGAAAAAAGTATCGGACTCATTTTACATCCTTGCTTTAATCCCTTGGTATATGCAAATGAGTCGCTGTAGCGACCGTTGCACCTTACACTGCTTTGAACATCAAAATACATTGCTTGGATCATCTGGAGTAGTCTCCCTTTCATCCCATAACCCCGAAGAATTTGCCAAAGTACATTTCTATTTATACTATCGAAAGCTTTCTTAAAATCCACAAAAACAGCATACAGTTTTCTATGCCTTGACAGATATCTATTGATAACTGAGTGAAGAACAAAAATATTGTCCATCGTCGAATAACCTTTTCTGAAACCTGCTTGTTCCTCTCCAATTAGACCATTAGACCATTACTTTCCGCCCAGTCTTGTAACCTGTCAGTGACCACTGAAGTGAATACTTTACTAAAAATACTTGTGATTGAAATTCCCCTATAATTATCTTTGATAGCGGGGTCTCCTCTTTTGTAGATTGGTAAGATAGTTGATTTCGTCCAAATATTTGGAAAACACTTTTTGGCAAGCATATTATTGAAAAGCTGAGCAATGATTGTTATGAGTCTCTGAGGTGTACACTTGAGCATTTCTGCCAATATTTTGTCCTCCCCTGAAACCTTCCTATTCTTCAGTTTATCTATTGCACATCTAACCTCTTCCTTAGTTATTTCACAATCAAGGGGTGACAACTCATCTGATGCTAATATGAGTACACTGTAATCAATATCAGTTTGCTGTTGCTGTTCAGCTAAAGCATGGCTATACATTTCAGAAAAATAATCTTTCCATTCTTCACATGATATATACTACAATACATAGCAGATCTAAGGTTAAGCTTTCTCACCTGTTTCCAGAACAGGGAAGGGTCTTAATACTATCTTCTAGACTAGTAAGAGCATTCATTCTATACGACTCTTTCTTAGACTTTAGCAAAGACTTGTACTCTTTTCTTCTTTGCCTATACGATTCTTTATCACACGTTGCCAATGTGCGGCTGTATCTGCGTAGTAAAGAGCGTAACAGATTCTTGCTTGCCCTACACTCCCTGTCGAACCACGGCTGACCGTGTCTTGCCTCTCCCACACACAATTGATTTCTTCAAAGGTTCTGCAGCACTCACATAGCAATTTGTAATTGCCTCTGCCGCAGCGTTTACATCCACTATATCATCATCTAACAATCTCTCCAATCCTTCTACCCCACTTTGTAAATTGTTTTTAAACTCCTCACTTGATGCCTCTTCCCAAACGAATTTTTCAATAACAAAAACTTCTCTTACATCATTTGTAATACTGCTTTTACACTTCAAACATAGTTCCATGCACAAATGGGACGATAAGACATTTTCTTTTACATTAAGTGATGCACAAATGGGAAACAAATCACCGGAAACAAGAAAGTAGTCTATCACACTGTTGCCAGTACTTGACATGTAGGTAAATTTGCCATCTAAATCACCAGATATGTTCCCGTTCAATATCCACAGATCGAAACCGGCACAAACTGTCAATAATTCAGTACCAAAATCATTTACTGCGCTGTCCTGGGAGCAACGTGAATCGACAAGCAAATCACGCATACTGTCCGAAATATTAGTGTGTCCTATATCGTGATTACCCGTGCGAGCATTGAAGTCGCCGCACACAATCAAGGAACAATATGGGAAAGTCACTGTTAGCTGCATCAAACACTGCTGAAGCACTGAAATTCCATTTGTCTCTCCTGATTGACTATAGTACGGAGAACCGGCAGGCGGAACATATACACATAGCAATATCACGTCCCTGTCTGACATAAACAGTTGATTGTTAAATCTGAAAGCCAGCATGAAATCATAATCTACTTCAATTTGTTCAACAAACTGAGCTATGCAGTGCTTAATCAAACACACGACACCACCCGATCTACGACCCTTCTCAGATAATTTTCGGGCTGGCGACACAAAACATCTGAAACAGTTTTCAATACTATCAATTTTAACATATTCAACAAAGGTTTCTACAAAAAAATACAAAATCAAATTTCTGAAAATAAGGAAGAAAGTGAGGGTCATAAAATTTCTGAAAAATCTCATTATTGTTCTATGAGAGAAAGTTGCAAATACCCTGCCGGCAACTCAGTGTGTAAACAGCGCCTCGGCCACGGTCCAAGGAAGTACCGGTGTCCGTCTGGGATCCAGACCTAGTAGTGGATCGCGTCTGGATACGGTGGCGTCCCACTTGTCGCCCTGCAGGTACCACGTGCAGCTGACCTCCCTTGAAGTAAGCATGGTTTCCCGCTTCTCGCGCCTCCTGAAGTTGTCGGCGCTGCTGGTCGGTCCTGTCAGTCGATACGCCGATCCCCTTGTCCTTCAGCTGGGCTCTGCATCCGAGGATGTCGTACTTGTGCGCGCTTCTGTTGAGGCAGGCGATCAGAGGACGAGACTTGCCCGGCGATGATTTTCCGATTCGGTGAGCTCTTCTTATGTCTCTTACGTTCCAAGCTGCCAGGTAGAACATCATTCACAGTGTCTAGAAACTTTATCTCTGTGTCTTGAAATGTTTCATTCTCCTGTTCCGGAACATTGTATAGGATTATGTTATCTCTGCGTGCACGTCTTTCCTGATCTTCCAGCTTCTCCTCTGCTCTATTCGCTCTAGCTGTCATTTCCGCCAACTTGTCACCGAGGTGGTCAAGGTAATCCTCCTGAGCTATTAGCTTGTCATTCATGTCGTTAACCTCCTTCTTCATCTCCTCCAACTTCCCTTCTAGACGTTGCACACAGCCTCTCAGAGTTTTCATTTCCTCCAAGACCGTTGCCGTTGCCTTTTGCTGCCTTCTGTCCCAGTCTTCATTCAGTGCCTTCAGCGCTTCTTCCAGATCTCTCTTCTCCAATCCAGGTCCCGGGTTTTCTTCCACATTTCCCGACAGGAGGAGAAGGAAGGAGAGATCACGATGGTACTGGGCACTGGACCCTCCTACTCCGAGACCGACAGAAAAATGACCCAACCTACCACAAGTCTGGCCGTATCTCATTGGCAGTGCCAAACACGACAGCGAAAGGTTCGCGGAAAGCAGGGCATGCACGGTTTCCCCCTGAACGGCAGTGAAGTTCACAGCTACCGTGCTCAGCCATCCAGCGGTCAAGTTCATCACGAGTCCAGTAATCAGACCAAGCACGATCGCCACGTGCAAAAAGCATGCACAACTCAGCACTCCGTTCAGCGAGTCCGAGTTCACTGGCAGAGCACCCCGTGCAGCACGCCGTGCATCAAGACCAATTCTTGCACGGTACGTTTCTAGGTCAACCCCCATCTCAGTGCATGTTAATTCCACAACAATGAAATTGAGGAAACGACTACAAAACCCACAGCAAATTCCAAACCAACCAACCAACAAACAAACAAACACTTGTACTAGTACCGTTCACGGTTCGCCCTGTGGACAGCCACATACAGGTAAACGTTTGGTGCGTTTTCAGTTCAAGTTCAACTGGCTCATTCCAACACTCATCAAAACCGACGAAACCAAGAACAACAGATACAAATACAGCCGAATGCTTGCCGCACAAACGTAGTCTTCTCGGGCCTGTGTCGAGCCAAGAACACTTGTAATATTCACTTTCACCGATGCGCATGTAGACAGCCACACACAGACCAACACTCGGTGCGTTTTCAGTTCTAAGCCCATCTCAAAACTAGTTCGCTCCCAAACACTCACTAAAACTGCCGAAATCGACCTCAAAAGATGCAAACAAAACATAGCAAAGTTACTTGCACGGACACAAACACGCAGTCGTCTCAAGGTCCACGGTGGGCAAAGAAACACTTGTAATAAGTACAATAACATTCCACAGTTCGCAGTATAGCGCTGTAGACAGCTACACAAAGGCTCAATCTAGGTGCGTTTTCCAGTGTTACCGAGCCATTTCTGGATCAAAATCGAGTTGCAATGTCCAACAAATCAAGATATTAAACTGTTCGGACAGAGGCAGCACACAAAAGTCACGCAATAAACACCAAGCGCAAACTGGCCGCATCAACGCATTTTCACGCGGTATCGCACGCTGCCCAGAAAAACAAGCACTGGTACAGTCCACCTTTTCTCGTTCGCACCTGTAACCAGCTACCCTCAGGCCCGGACGCAGGGCGCCACGAGCCAAACACGATCCGCTCTAGTCCCGACGACCTGCGGTAAGGTGAGGAGAGAGAG
>JAWQFJ010035022.1:15000-16873 GCA_034096865.1 Theodoxus fluviatilis | reverse complement strand
AAATAGGGACATCTTGACTTGATTAAGACTTGTGAGGATTTTGACTTTCCTGTGAAGACTTGTGTGGATTTGGACTTTAATGTGTACATTGTGGCCTTATTAGCCAAAGAGGTTGATAGGCCGTTAAGCTCCAGTGAATCAATCAATCAATCAATCAATCTTGGATGGACTGTTTTGCACATTCAACGGGTTTATGGCCCACAGTCTCAAAAGACTTAGATTTTTGCACCTGTGTAATGCTGAACTCCCTTGATGAAACAGGTCTAATGACATTCTATGGTTGCTAAGTTTAGGGATGCAAAAAATTCTTCAAGTTCAAAATTATGTTATGTTGAACATACTTTCTCCCAGGCAAGCTTAACTTCCTCATTGACTTTTCCACTGGAAAATGAATTTTCCCTACAAGTACCATTTAAACTTGTGGCAAAAATAACAACAAAGTACATGTATAGAAATCACAATCCTTGATATTGGATGGAGCAGACAACATAAGTGGATGTAATTGTCATAATATGACTAATTATCATTAAGATATTTACGTGAAGACTATCTATTTAGAACATTGTCATCTTTCCAATGGCAAGTGTATTTTAGCTTTTACTGTTCCCAATGGAAAATTCACTTGGCCTGGGCAACATGAAAAGAGATTTGGCAAACCCTGCAAAGGCAGTTGATGTCATATCTTTCTGAGCATGCTTTTTAATGAAATGCAAACTCAAAAAGCAAGATGACAGAAGATTTATTTAGTGAGTGCAAATACGTGCATTTTTTTTGCAAAATATCTATCGAGGGTGTCCTGGAAACAATATTGCTGTATAAACATTCTAATCTTGTAGATTATCCCCTTGTGATTTCTTTGATTGGACTTGGTCTGAGCCAAGAAAAATTGCAGTCTGCATAAAGGGTGATTGCTAATGAGCATTTCTAGTTAATAACATTTCTTTTTTAAAGTTCAAACAATGATAATCTTAAATTATAATAGGACCCAGGAATGGAACCCTCAAATATAATTGTGCTACTTGTCTTCATTATGGTACTGTTCTTTTGGCTATTCTTGTGCACATATTCAACAATAGTCTACACAGAATCAACAAAGTAAGTAAATGACAGTGAACTGGATAAACACAATTCTGTTATAAAACCAAATAAGTTTGAGACTGAATTTTACAGTTGAATCCTCATATTTATACTATTGGTATCTATTCTGAGATTTGTCATCTTTTAGACTTATTTCAATGTGACAAAAACTAAATTTGCACTATACATGTACTATTGTGAGCATGAATAAACTGTAAACACATGAGCAGCTAGCTCTTTGAGTTGTTGACTACTTCCTGTTAGTGCATACACTGTGCATTGTTTTGAATCTTGCTAGCAGAAACATTTAAATACATATCTCCTGCACTAGCTGATTTTTGGAGGAACAATGCTACATACATCCCTTGAGTCTCATTTGAACCTTGACTACCATTTCGAAAATATCTACAGCAATTAGTTTTATAATGCAGAGTTGTTTACCACATTTGTAACTATTTTCAGAAACACAATGTTGCCTTTGAATGAAAGGCACTAAATATTAGGAAATGGTGAACCAGTTCACATTTGACAGCTGCCAACTGGTATCTCCTTTCTCTCTCTCTCTCTCTCTCTCTCTCTCTCTCTCTCTCTCTCTCTCTCTCTCTCTCTCTCTCACACACACACACACACACACACACACACACACACACACACACACACACACACACACATACACACACACACACACACCCTTACTTTATACTTTTTTTGGCCTCTGGTAGCAGCTTTCCTCTTTCTACAGTCCGGACAAAACCATTTGCCTCGAGGTTTTGAAGAGACTCCCACACAGGAAAAG
>JAWQFJ010035022.1:0-10000 GCA_034096865.1 Theodoxus fluviatilis | reverse complement strand
ACGTTCGCGCTAAAAGTAGTTCTCAAATGATTTCCTGAAAATCTCATAGATTAGTTTTATTAGAACACCAAATTTGTGTTTATCTATCGGGATAAATAATTGGAATGAAATAGAATCGCCTCTTTTTACTCTCAATGGTCTTCTGATCATGTTGAATTTTGATTGGTAAAATCATTGGAATGTGGAGCCGAAGTCACGTGACCAACCTGTGTCAGAGATACTATATCTCTGTGTTCAGAATGTATACGTATGTGTCTCACAGAGGAAGTAGCGTGATATATTATTGTATAGCGTCAGAGGATCTTCTCACAGTAATTAATTCATTGTGGAATCAGTTATTTCTCCACATATGTGTCTTGAACTGTGCATTTCTAGGGGTAATGCAGGTCGGGTTTAGAGGAAAACTACTCCCACCACTACCATTACACAAATTATTTGGGATAGAAATTTATCAGAAATGCCTCTCGGAATTAAATGGCAATGTATTCAATGAATCGCACTTAGATGTTAATGACTTAAGGATGGCTCTTACGAACTGTTTAGTCCAGGCTGCAGACTTTCTTAAAAGGACATTTAAACCAAAAAAAAGCAGTCATCTCCGAAAGGATGGTATGACAAAGAATGTACCATAGCCAAAAAAGCTGCCAGACGACGTTTACGCACATTGTTGCTTACAAGGACGGGCAATGATAGACGCTCACATATTTTGTGCAGAAACAGGTATAAACAGATCATGAGGGTTAAAAAAGAGGAGTACAGAGTAAATATGAGTATTTCTCTGTGGAATAATATCTGAGACAGGGCAACATTCTGGTGACATGTTAAAAATCTAGGTTCTAAATATCGAGATTCATGTAGCATTCCTTTACAAACTTTGTATGAGCATTTTAAAGGTGTCTTTTCGTACACATCATCTGTCAGACACGATGTTTGCGTGCAGCCCGTGAGTAATATTGATCTGGATGACAGCAGTGTAAATTCGCCTATTTCGAGGGCTGAGGTTGTAAACGCTTTGAGGCGATTAAAACCTCGACCATCAGCAGGTACTGACGATGTAATAGCGGAAATGATCAAATCAACTGAACATTTAATGTTAGCTTTTTTACTGCGCCTTTTCAATGTTATAAAAATTTGATAGTGGTGTGTTCCCTGATGTTTGGTCAGAAGCCATTATTGTTCCGATAAATAAGCATGGGTCTCGTGACAGTCCTGACAACTACAGAGGTATTGCCATATCTAGTACTTTCAGTAAGGTGTTTACTCACATTATTTGTTGTAGGCTACAGAGTTGGGCGGATCAGCATGAACTCATTCGGGAAGAACAGGCGGGTTTTAGAAAGGGGTATGGAACAATTGATATCATCCTTGTTCTACAAGGTATCATTGGCAAATATCTACATAAGCACATGAAACTTTACGTTGGCTACGTAGATTTTAGAAAAGCTTTTGATATGGTAAACAGAGACGTGTTGTGGAAAATTCTACTTAAAAATGGAATAAAAGGTAAAATTTAGAATTTTCTGACAGCCATTTACAGATCGGTACAATACTGTGTTGTGATGAGGTGCACCTATCACTGAGTGTATTGTACATCTACTGTGTTCATGTCATAAGGTGCACCTGTCACCAAGTGTATTGTACATCTGCTGTGCTCATCCTCCATTCAGTTATCCCCGCTTCTGTCTCTCCCAACCCCCTATCCTGTGTGTCAGACCTCTCTCCAACCCCCCTTCCTCATCCTTTCTGTAAGGCAAGCTGACCAGCTGACCGCTTTGCGACCCCTCCCGTGCTGTGGTCTGATTGTCCGTGCAGCTGCCCTGTCAGTCACTCCTTACATTAGCGTGACCCCTGGCTAGTGAGCCATTCTCCCACTCTGGCATCTGAATTGTAACATTTTGACAATAAATCTGACGTTTCTTCTCAAGTAAGACAACCACTTGCAACGGCATATGATTCATCCAATAGACGGTGTTATGCTGAATGAGGCAACATTTGTAAGAAGTAATTTCAAAGCGAGTTCAATTAAGTAATCTCTGTTTTCTTCCAAATAAAAGCACGACCCGGGAGCCATGGTTAGGATCTGTGGAACAATCCACACCCTGGCTCCTGTGAGGTCCGTGCATTCGCTTGATAAGGGGGAGACGGCACACAGCCAAAGAGACCATTTCACCACCCGGGTCCAGAAGTTCATTTACTAAAGAGTGGAAAGTAACTCGACTTCGCCCCTGCGTCTTACTTGACTCCAACCTTACCACCGACCACCACAGTGTGAGAGGGATGGTCAGACCGACTTCTTTGAGTCTTCTTCGGGGCTGAAGCAGCGCTGTAAACTCAGTCCGATCCTATTTTCTTGCTTTATTAATTCTTTGATTGATGAGATCTCCGCCAATAGTAAGCATGGTATACAGCTGGCGCCTAATACGCCCGACTTGAGTGCTTTCCTCTTTGCAGGCGATGTTGCTTTTCTCTCAGACACAGTAGTAGGTCTTCAAAATCAATTTAACTGCCTGAAAACTGCAGCTGATAGACTTGATCTGATGGTCAACACAGAAAAAAACGAAAGTAGTTGTCTACAGACTGGGTGGACATTTAGCTAGACATGAAAGATGGTACCTCGGTGAGGTACGACTAGAAGCACTAAGTGAACACAAGTACCTTGGTAACATGCTATCTGCGAAGTTATGCTCAAATGTAACTCAAAATGATTTGGCCGGTAGAGCTAAATCTGCCCTTTTACTTTGATAAGGTCACTGAGAAAAATCCTTCAAGTAACCCCTGACGTTTACTTTTGATTATTCGATTCTCAGATTCAGCCAATCCTTCTGTGCGGGGCTGAAATCTGGGGAATGGATGACTGTCAGACTGTAGAGAGTATACATCTACACGCCATCAAAAGTTTTTTTAATGTTTCCTCACGCACTCCTAATGTTATGGTGTATGGTGACACTGGGCGTTTTCCTCTGTGGGTCAATGCCAAGTTACGCAGTATCAAATACTGGTTAAGACTCTTGAAAATGGATGAAAGCAGGTTACCCTATAAAATATACCAAATGATGCTGTGTACATTCAACGAAGGTTCTTGGGCCTTAAAAGTTAGAAGACTACTCTTCGAATGCAACTGTGAAGATGTATGGTCAAATCAGAGGGTATCAAATGAGACAGCGTTTCTGAGAAACATCAGAGAGAAACTCATTGGCAAATTTTACACAGATTGGCAACCACAAGTTAGGAATAGTGATAGATACTCCTATTACATACTTTAAAATCTTCTTGTGTAACTGAACAGTACCTATGATCTAGACAAGAAAGTATTTAAGGACGCTTACATACGATTTAGGATGGGAATTACCGATTTATTTAACCATAAACACAGATATACGAGAAGTAATAACTTATAACTTTGTCCATTGTGCAGAAAACATGAAAAAACGGAGGTACATTTTTTCCTCCATTGTCCTGCCTTACAGGACTTGAGATGACGTATGATATTTGATTGTATATATGTGAATAGAGATGACTCCTTAGAACTTCTCTTGTCCAGTAAAGAAATGAAAATTATAAGATCAACGAGCATTTACTTGTACAAAGCGTTCAAGCGCAGACTAGAAGCTCTGGAGTAGGCGGAGCAAGACAGATTTTACGTTGATTAATTGTTTTTCTTGGGTAATTGAAATGTAAGCACATTGTACACTTGAAATGGGCCGGCGACCTTTTCAATAAACTCGTTCGTTCGTTCGTTAGTTCTCTTTTTTTCTCTCTCTCTCTTTCTCTGTCTCTGTCTCTCTCTCTGTCTCTCTTCGTCTATCTCTGTCTCTGTCTCTGTCTCTGTCTCTCTCTCTCTCTCTCTCTCTGCCCGCATGTCTATGCATGCGTCTGTGTATTTCTCTCTCTCTTCTCTCTGCATGTCTATGTATGCGTATGTCTCTCTCTCTCTCTCTCTCTCTCTCTCTCTCTCTCTCTCTCTCTCTCTCTCGCGCGCGCGCGCGCGCTCGCTCTCTGTGTCACCTGGAATCGTGCAAAGTCAAGCCGGAAGTGAATCGTGCTGCGAGTCTCCTACTGTGCTCGATTTGAGCCAATAAAGTGATGCACATATAATTATGATGACGAATTATCGCCCCTTGCTCATGAAAGTAGAGTACAACCGCGAGAGCCTGTAACGTTCCAAAGTATGAACCGTTCCAAAGTATGAACCGGAAATCGTCGCAGAGTTATCTGCCCGGCTCTCTCTTTATGCGATTTACCGCTCCTGCACCTGTTCTTCGCATGGAATATATCCCGACAAACGACGCATTAGTTGCTTTACGAGTTTTTGTGTTTTTGGTGCATTTGTGTCGTTTAACACATAATGTAGCGTTCAAAAAAGTTTTTCCCCGTGAAAAGCCGTCTCCCCTGCCGGAAATAATATGGGAGTCACCTCCCTGTAGTCTATTTGTAGTCAGGTTTTATAAAACGCGACCGTTGACTGACTTGGCACGCCCGGGGAGTTATGCTAAGATCCGGCCGCGTAAATATATCTGCGTTTTGTGACAAACGTCTTGCTCGGCGGTACTGTACTCCATGCACCTTAACGGTGCGCGTGATTCGGGTGTAATCTTAAGCTAAACGACGTTCCGAATGTTTCCGACTTCGACCATTTCAGCAGCGCCAATAAACGTAGTTTAGCTTAAGATTACACCCGAATCACGCGCACCGTTAAGGTGCATGGAGTACAGTACCGCCGAGAAAGACGTTTGTCACAAAACGCAGATATATTTACGCGGCCGGATCTTAGCATAACTCCCCGGGCGTGCCAAGTCAGTCAGGCGGAGTGGCGGGTGCCGTCTCTTTTTAGAGTCGAATTATTAAGAGTACCGGGCAGATAACTCTGCGACGATTTCCGGTTCATACTTTGGAACGGTTCATACTTTGGAACGTTACAGAGCCCAAGCCCAGCAGGATCTGACGGACAGGCAGGATGTGAGGAACGTGCAGGGAGAGTGCAGATGCAGGCTCTCAGTGTGCTGTTGATGGTTCTATGTACCGTGAAACCTCAGACCCATCGGACATAACCAAAGAGTTGCAGTGCATGTCAGGGGAGAAGTGGTCCGGTGCGTGGTGCGACTGTTGCTCAGAGCCCATTCGTACATCACCAAGCTTTGTCTGCCGTGTATGCCCCGACCGCATCTACTGCACAGACTGCTTCGCCTCTGTTTTCAACCCAGATCATGACTTCCGCAGAAAACTGTAATTCTCGCAGCCGGGTCAGAGTGCAAGAACTCTCTGATGAGTCACGAGAGGTATTTGCTATTTTTACCCTTACATTCCAGCTCGTGCTCATACTCAACGAATGATGACATTTACTTTGCTTGTTCGTTTTCTTGTCCGAATCTGACTGTAAAATTATGTCATGATAAAATGTGTAAGCGTAGCCTAAAGGTCACACTGACAGAAAATCAACTCTTTCTTGCTGAAATTTCCCCGCGTTTGGAAGTCTGCGACTTTCTGCATGCATAGGGCTAATTGCGCGAAGGTGGCACCATTATGTGTTAGAGTTGGGTCAATATGTGTATTACCCCCGATTAATTTGCTTTGTTTTGTTGTTATCATTGAGTATACTAGGCTACTTAGTTTTATGAAAATGTTATGACACAATTCTGGCTGACTCCTATCCCTGACCTTCCCAACCCTTGATATTTAGATCGTATAATTTTGACCTAGAGTGCAAACACATTTCTTGGTGAGTTGTACAGGCTTGGAGGACAGAAAGAGGAAGCCGCCTCTATTGTTGGTCAGGATAGTTCGCCTCTAGAAGCTTCCGCCTTTCATACATGCAGGAACAAGTAATAAGTGTAAGAATGTACAACTGATATTGTGGAGGGAGTTTGCTAAAGGAAGGAGTTGTGGTTTTCTGCTACATTCCTGTTTACTTAAGTTTCCGTTCTGGCATTGCCATAATTGGGATGTAATTTGCCGATATGGTTTCAGACCGAGAGAGCGGCAGGGAAGATTATTCTATCAATGACGGTAGTCAAGAATCAAGTCCATAGGCTGCACAAAGCGATCTTGGTGCGCTTCGGCACGAAGTTTGGTACAGGAATAGTCAGGACGCCTTCACGGCTGTGCGAAGCTACGTGAGTTGCTCGCACCACGAGATAGAATCGGAGAGCTGAAACGAGTCGCCACTGTGATGGACCAGACAGTTTTTGTGACCTTGTGACCTTGTGACATTGGTAGTCAGCGCAAAAAGGTTGACGTGACCCGCTGCGGAAATCTACATTGGTCTTTCATGAAGTTTTCACTACCGTTTTACAATGTTCGGTCATTTATTATCGAGAGGAAAATAAGAGGTGTCCGTGTCTCCCTTTGATTCCGTGTGTGATGTGTCTGTCTCTGTGTCGCTGCCTGTGTTTGATGTGTGTGTGTGTGTGTGTGTGTGTGTGTGTGTGTGTGTGTGTGTGTGTGTGTGTGTGTGTGTCCCTGTCTCCTTTTGTGTCTGTGTTTGATGTGTCTGTGTGTGTGTGTGTGTCCCTGTTTCCCATTGTGTCTGTGTTTGATGTGTCTGTGTGTGTGTGTGTCCCTGTTTCCCTTTGTGTCTGTGTTTGATGCGTCTGTGTGTGTGTGTGTGTCCCAGTCTCCCTTTGTGTCTGTGATTGGCTAGACCAGTGCGTCTAGTCAGTCACTGGTCCTCAGGCGACTACTATGGAGGTGGTGGATGCCGACCTTCCTGTGGTGGGCGCTGGTGAAGTTGGTGTCGTAGCGGTATGCTCCACTCGAGCTGAAAAGTCGACGGACATCGTCACTATCACTTCCGGTTCAACCTCGAATCCGGTTGTGATGAGGGACTACATTATGCCGTTGCCAGGTACCAATGAAGGCAGCAGCAAGCAGTCAGTGCGGGAAAAACAGGAGCGTGCCTCAAGTAGGATCATGTAGACTCTCTGTTTGATTGGGTAACTAAAAGCAACGTAGGCCAGAGCGTGACCAGTCCCCCAGAGAACCCCTCGGGTTGGAAAGCTCTCCAGGGACTTGCAAGCACAGCGAACGCATCTACAGAGGACCTGGCAGCCGAGAACTGCAGCCAGGGGAGTTTTGCCATGGTCGTTTGCGTCACTCGTACTCGGAATCTGCGAGTTCGCAGAAGGGTGATTGTGGGTCTGTCACCTAGGGAGACGGCCGAGGCCCTGGCGATGATAACACACGAGTCGAGGCTATCTGCACTAGTTCGCTTCTTTCTCCTTTTTGACTCACATGCGAAGCAAAAGTGAGTCTATGTACTCACCCGTTTCGTCAGTCCGGGCGTTCGGGCGTCCGTAAAAAACTTTAACGTTGGATTTTTCTCGGAGACTATCAAGTCTATCAACACCCAATTTGCCATGATGGTGTATGATGACAAGGCGTCAAAAACATACATAGTGACTTGACCTTGCTTCAAGGTCAAGGTCGCAGGGGCCGTAAATGTTCTCTAAAAACAGCCATTTTTCACATTCTCTCAGCATGTGAGACATGTGGGCTTTGCCTTTCTTGTTGAATTTTGACATGGAATGTTGATGGATTTCTCTCCAACATTGAAGATCCAGACTTTCTCCATTGTGTTGAATTATTGTCATGTATTTGTCTGTACGAAGCATTTCTACAGAGATCCGACTTTTTCCATTGCTTGGAAGCAGCGTACGACAAGTTTGTGGCGCCTGATAGCAAGCTTTCATCCAAGGGGAGGATGTCTGGCGGGCTAATCTGCCTTGTGAAGAAATCTGTAGCAACTGTTTTCTGTAGTATTGAATGTGCCTTCAATAATGTTTTAGTTTTCAAAGTTGACAGATTATTGTTTGGTTCTGCAAATGATGTACGAATTTTTTGTGTGCATACGTTCCCCCAACCGGTTCTCCTTTTTATGAAGCAGTTGATGAAAAGGATGGCATTCTTTTGTTGGAAAGATGTAGTGCTTCGGTCACCGACATGCATAGAAATTGTGCTATTTGACTGCTTGGGGACGTCAATGCGAGAATATCCTTGCTATAACTTCTGTGAGAGTAATACGGTGTTTGACATGAGTCTGGAAATATTGAATCCCTCCCGTTTTCCCCATGATACTACGTTGAATGAGTTTAGTCGGTCGTTACTGGCTATGTGTACTGCTTATGATCTGACAATTTTGAATGGTTTGTTCAGTAAGTGTCTCATGCAGGAAGTAGAGAGAGAGAGAGAGAGAGAGAGAGAGAGAGAGAGAAAGAGAGAGAGAAAGAGAGAGAGAAAGTTAGAGACGGACAGAGTGAGAGAGAGAAGGACAGAGAGAGAGAGAGAGAGAGAGAGAAGAGAGAGAGGAGAGAGAACAAGATCCAGACTTTCTCCATTTTGTGTTGAATAATTTTTATGTATTTGTCTGTACGAAGCATTTATACAGATATCCGACTTTTTGAATTGCTTGGAAGCGTACGACAAGTTTGTGGCGCTTGACCGCAACCTTTCATCCAATGGGAGGATGTCTGGCGGGCTAATCTGCCTTGTGAAGAAATATGTGGGAAATGTTTTCTGTAGTATTGAATGTGCCTTCAATAGTGTTTTAGTTTTCAAAGTTAACAGATCATTGTTTGTTTCTGCAAATGATGTACGATGTTTTTTGCATACGTTCCCCCAACCGGTTCTCCTTTTTATGAAGCAGTTGATGAAAAGGATGGAATCCTTCTGTAGGAAAGATGTATTGGTACCGTCACCGATATGCATAGACATTGTGCTATTTGACTGTGTGTGGGGGTCAATGCAAGAACATCTTGCTAAAACTTCAGTGAGAGTAATATGGTGTTTGACATGAGTCTGGAAATATTGAATCCCTCCCGTTATCCAAATGATACTACGTTGAATGAGTTTAGTTGGTCGTTATTGGCCATGTGTACTAATTGTGATCTGAAAATTTTAAATGGTTTGTTCAGTGAAGAATCGGGGAAATATACACATGTGTCTCATGCAGGAAGTAGAGAGAGAGAGAGAGAGAGAGAGAGAGAGAGAGAGAGAGAGAGAGATAGGAGAGAGAACAAGGCAAAACAAAGTCAAAACAAACAAAAAAGACAGAGACAGAGACAGAAAAGAGAGAGAGACACAGAGAGAGAGACACAGAGAGAGACACAGAGATACAGAGAGAGAGTGAGAGAGAGTGAGAGAGACGGACAGAGAGAGTGAGAGTGAGAGAGAGAAACGGTCAGAGAGAGAGAGAGACGGACAGAGAGAGAGAAACAGACAGAGAGAGAGATGGACAGAGAGAGAGAGGGGGAGAGAGTGTGACAGAGAGAGAAAGAGAGAGAGAGAAAGAGAGAGAGAGAGAGACGGACAGAGAGAGTGAGAGAGAGAAAAAGAGACAGACAGAAACAGAGACAGAAAGAGAGACAGAGACAGACAGAGACAGAAAGAGGGAGAGACAAAGAGACAGAGAGAGAGAGAGAGACAGAGAGAGAGAGAGAGAGAGAGAGAGAGAGAGAACTGAACTGAACTGTTTATTTGTTAGGCCACCAGCCTGTCACAACATACATAGTGATCATTCTGCGTCGGCAGAGGAAAAATCAGTCTCAAGCGCCTCTCGTCTTCTCTTAAACGCATGGTATAGATAAACTGCCAATGCTCTTATTTGTGTACTATCCTGTGTTGATAGAACATCAGCGCTTTTTATTCCCGAAGGGAAATCAAATCAAAATACTTCTGTCTAATGTCTTCATACAATGGACAAGCAAATAGGAAACGAATTTCACGCTTAAAAGTCTCCCTACAAGCAGGACAGATATACAAATTATCTTCCACTCTATCTTTATGTCTATTCTTGTGACAGAACAACTCGCTGAAACTAGTTCTAAACTAAATGTAGACGTCACGTAAATAAATTATGTCCAGAGCAAATAAATATATTTCTTTTGTCCATGTTTTAAACTTCCTGTAGAACGAGTACCTTTCGCTATTCCACAGAATTTGTGGCCAATAGCCACAGTACTCGTAGAAAAATTCTCTATCGTTATGCGCCATCTGAATATTCTGTATA
>JAWQFJ010035020.1:40000-52500 GCA_034096865.1 Theodoxus fluviatilis | reverse complement strand
ACTGCAGTACTTGTGCAGGGGAGGTAATGTGACTGCTCTGCTGGAGCGCGAATGTATCATTTTAATGAAGAACACATTACAGGGGTCGTTTTAACACTCCCTTTTTTAGGGGACGCAGATATGTTTAAATCGTAATGATGGAGATGAACAGTCCAGTCATGCCGAGCAGGACTGAACCACGGCACCTAAACGCCTCGCACAATCGCCAACACTTGTTTACAAGAGAGAAGGATATCGCTACGCCTTGAGGTGAGGCATCAGCTGTTGAAGTTGGCTGTGTACGTGGTAGATTGTTGACCACGCAGTGAGACATCCTGTATAAACTCTCTCAAATCTACATGTATCTTCAGATTCGATGCCTGTCATGCAATCGTTGTTTTTAAGTTCATACCAAACGCCACTTGAACAGCCAAATATGGTGTTTCAGCTTTACTTGACAGGCTGGCAGGCTGGCTGGCAGGCAGGCAGGCTAGCAGGCAGGCAGGCAGGCAGGCAGGCAGGCAGGCAGGCAGGCATAATTTTTTTTTAAGCAGAAGGAAACACACGCGAGCGTGTAGATGTTTGCGCGCTCATATTCACACACACACACACACACACACACACACACACACACACACATACACACACACGTTTGCACTCACGCACACAAAGCATGTATGTACATACATTCATTCACACAGGCACATAGACATACACGCGCATGCATACACACACATATACACGCACGCAGCCCCGCATGCATGCACACACACACACAAACACACACACACACACACACACACACACACACACAAACACACACACACACACAGAGGTGCACGCACATACACATAAGCAAACACATTTGGGTTTCGATTTTTTCCCTGGGCACTTAGTGACCAGAGAATACACTAGTGGGCAAAAACAAATACGAGTCAAAGCGTATCGATAGTTTGAGTGCGAACTGCACTGTAAGTTTCGTATTACAATGCAGCGCTATGCAGCTTTCTGATGCCATTCTGGTATAATGTGAAGCAGTGTGGAATCAGCAACAGAAATCTAGTCTACAAAAGAGATAGACAACAACCAGACCGGGCATTCGAGTCTGCAATTCTGCCAGACGATCAGGTGTCATGGTTCGGACCTTACTCGGAATGACGACTGCTATTTTCCATTATTTGTAGCAGGAGATCAAGAACTACAAAACCAGCAGCGCCCTGATCAGCAGTGTGAGAGAACCGCTACCCTGAGGGGGTTGTGGCTTCTATACCTCAAGGTAGAAGTACCCACTAACCATCATTTTTGTCATTAAAATTTTTTTCATCCAATTTTCTCACCGGACAGATTGTACTTTTAAAAAGCTGTCTACTTGTGATGTGTTCGCATACATTATGTTAAGTAGCTTTCCAACATAGCTGCCTATAAGCACAGTTTTGCCAGTTTTTGAAACATAATACCAGAAACAAAGTTCACGATAGAAACTTGTAATTTTGCACAGAAGTAAAATACACAGGGCAGCATGTCCTGATCCAAATAGAGACAACTACTCTGACCTTTTAATTGTAACACAATTTCCCATCTGAAGTTACAGGATTGGTGTCGCTAATTATATATTCAAGATCCTGCAACAGTGACATACAGGATGATACAGTTTTGATTACGCGTCCACCCACGAAGCAGACTGTAGGAACCAAGTACGCCAAGTTTCAAGGAAGTCAAACTTCAGAGCACAGAGATATGATGTCTGAAAGTTAACACATAGCGGTGAAAACCTGGAAACGGAGAAAATTGCATTTGAAGTTCTCATACCTCATAATTACAGTGGACAGTTGGTGTCTTCCTCCCAATTTGTAACTACGAAATACCCATTTCCTCCATAAACAAAGCATACACTAATATTGTACATTGAATGTACTACAAAGTAATATGAAAAACATCTTTTCGACAGTGTATCACAAAAATGACTTTTTCCCCAACTAGGTACTACTATCTTAAGCTTTAAAATGGTGCCAAATTAAGCTTGTATCTAGAAAATTTGGGGAGTTACAACTTTTTGAATAAACAACGCAATAAAACGCACACTTGGAGAAAATTCCTGCACAAGAGTTTATACAGCATTCTCATTTGGTCCAACTTCAAATTCTGTTTACCTCACGGCCTTCTATTCTCACACAGCCGACGCTGTACGGAAAATGTCACCACAGGAGGGGAGTAGAGAGAACGAGCTTTGCGGTGCTATGATAGGTCGGCATGAGGAGAGGTCATCGCGCCGATAGAAAAGCCGTAGTTAGATATGTTGAACCCTAATCATCTTTTTGTTTTGTTTTAGGGAGTTTGGCCCATACAAGTCTTTCTTGTACAGTATTATGATGATATGCCTAGTATATCGGCAACACATTTATTCTGAAGAGGTAGTAGAGGCAGAAATACTCAAAACAGAAAATGCACCTGGTTTACCTCAACTGATGGTCCAGGTCTTTAAACTCTGAAGTGACCAGTGCGACTTACGACTAATTTTGTGTTGCTCGGCCACAAATCCGCACACTGGAGTGTTGGTTACTCCATTCTCTTCACACGTGCTGTCGCTGTGCCGGATTCCCGAGCGACCTCCATGGTGGGCTGCATTTACCAGTGGTGGTTTGAACGATGCTGTCGCCAGTGCAAGGAAAAGCTGGGATGCCGAGTTCAAAGGAAGAAATGACACAAATAACACAGACTACCGAAACGATCCCACGTACCACAAGATCAGAAAATGAAAGTTGATACGTCAGACGATTAAAACAGGAGACGAATGGAGACTAGCTGAGACAAATAGGACAAACACAGCAATTGTGAACCTTGCAACAGTGTGCATCACTTCTATCTAACTCCTGGGAGGCAGGCGTAACTCATTGGCCATTGTCAAAAAGCAAAAATCAGACGATTAAAATTTATTATCAACCGAAAAGGAATGGGCGTGTTAACTGGCAGAAGAGTATTCTACTGCATCAAGGATCCTGCTGTACAACTGTCACACACACACACACACACACACACACACACACACACACACATACACACACACACACACACATACACACACACAAACACACACACACATATCACACACACACATATCACACACACATATTACACACATATCACACACACATATCACACACACATCACACACACATATCACACACACACACACACAAACACACGCTATCACACACACACACACACACACACACACACAAACACACGCTATCACACACACACACACACACACACACAACACACACACACACACACACACACACACACACACACACACACACACATAGAGCACATTTCTCGATCGTCGGAAGACGTGCTCAAATAAACACGTGTCAAATGTGGTGAAGACGAAATGAAAAGCATGCATTTTCAAACGAGAAGTCTTCGTCAGATCACTTTTCCTGATCCTTCCAGTAAGTATGATTAATTTTTTAGCTGTTGTGTCTGTTGAAGACTTTCTCAGTTAAAAAGTATGCTTTTCATTTCGTATTATACCCCATTCCATGTGCCTCCTATTGAACATGTCTTTGTTTCATCAAAAGACCAAGAAACTGCATTTTGTTGCATTTTTACCAACAACTACAGTCATCGAGTTGTCTTCTTGTCCTAGACTGTGGAAATGAGATGCCACTGTGCGGGTTTGCAACGTGATAATGTTGGCCAATGGGAGCAGTTTCAGGCACTGTTATGTGCAGACCTAATGACTGAAAACAATTACTAAAGGAGTAAATGAACAAATAAACAAATGATTAAAATAAATCGATGAACAAATAAATGAATAAACAAATGAACGAAAGAATACACGAATGAATGAACGAACGCGCGAATGAACGAAAGAACGAACGAACGAACGAACGAACGAATGAATGAATGAATGAATGAATGAATGAATGAATGAGGCTTCACGGCCTATCAGCCTTTGCAGGCTAGGCTATGTGAAGCCATTGACTATAAAATTACCAACGCTGGTCAGAATAAGATCAAGTCACATCTTGACTTCCCTAATCATTCGCCTTTTACGAATGACGCAGGGAGAAGCAGTGGGTGTATTCTTGTCCCATTCTAGTCCACTAGAGACTATACTGACTCGGGTTCACAGAATGTTCTTGCCCCCTACCCACAGCATGATCCAAATGTGCATTGCTTCGTGTTCTAGAGTTTGACTCTTTGTACGCACGCAGGGGCGGAACCAAAGAGCGCTCTGTCAGTTCGTTGAAGTTTTTCTCTCATCGGAAAGCACAAATAGTCTGCATTCCATGCGGCAACACTTCCAGTTCCACTGAACACAACAAGATTAAGAGAGGTTCCTCCTTTCTTTCGAACGGACAGGGAACCGCTCCACGACCTTGCTGTAGCCTACACTTGACACTGCGCATTGTAATCATTTTATCCCTCCAGGTTTACTGGAGGTCCTACAGACTTTATCTGTCTCTCTCTCTCTCTCTCTCTCTCTCTCTCTCTCTCTCTCTCTCTCTCTCTCTCTCTCTCTGTGTGTGTGTGTGTGTGTGTGTGTGTGTGTGTGTGTGTGTGTGTGTGTGTGTGTGTCTGTCCCGACTTCACGGCTGATTTCTCAAAAACTACTGGACGGATTTCCTTGACATTTTGCACACTAACTGGAAGTTAGGTCCGATTGAATGTATCAAATTTTCAGAATCGAGGCTTGAAGAAAAAGTGGTTTTTTAAGGTCCTTTACTCGAAAGCGCCTCCCCAAATACTGATTCATGGACTGGCGAAATTGCGAAATGTGTGACGTCATCAATACCGTGACGTAATTTATTGTGTGTGCGTATGTCTCTCTGTCGATTCTCAACGGCTGATTTCTCAAAAACTATTGGACGGATTTCCTTGGCATTTTGCACACTTACTGGAAGTTAGGTCCGATTGAATGTATCAAATTTTCAGAATCGAGGCTTGAAAAGAAAATGATTTATTTATGTCGTAAACTCGAAAACCTCACCACTCAAAATCGATTGATGGAATGGCGACCCACTACACAGCCACGCCCCTTTCTCGCTCTATCTCGCGTGGTAACAGATGCAGGCGGCAAAATGGCTTCCGCATGAACGCAGACTCGTTGCGTTGTATTCTGGACAGCATTTGTGTCTCATTTTTGCCAGACAGTGAGAAGATTTCTCAGACTGCGATAGACAGGGGTTTGAATAAATACTACACATGTTATTTAGACGAAATTAAGATCTGACACTGTGACAAAAGTTCGCCATTCACTAGGGGATCAACTTTCAAACTTTGACAACACACAAACAAGGCTGCTTTTGTACATGTGTGTGGTGTTGGAAATAACACACGTCGATCAATAAAGCTTTCAAGAGATAGATAAGATAAAACTGGCTTTGTAAAGTATTCCTGTTTTTTGTGCATTTGAATGTCTGAATGGGTTGATATTTTACAAATACAAAGTGGGTTAGAGAAGGGCGACTCTGTTTCCATACACTGCACACGCTGGATCATTTCTAACCTATCTTACCCCAAATGGATCTCTAGTCAAAAACATTTTTCTGCCCCTTTTACACAAAAAGAGGATTTTTGAGTGTGTGGTACAATCGTTTTTAGCGTTTTTAATCGACGCTGACGGTCGTAATACGACTTTGTACATTCATGGTCGAAACTTCGCTGGCTTAATTCGCGGATCGCTTTCGCCTAGCTGACGACAGCTTTGTATACAAATTATCACTGCTAGGCAGCGCGAAATTGACCGAAGTCGATCAAAAAACTCGTATTCATACAAATAATAAACCAATTCGATTTTCTTTCTCAGATTATTCAGACTTCGTCCGATTATTACGACCGTAAGATAGCAGTAATTTGACATTCGGCGTCACCTCTTCTGATTGGCCGGTTCGTGTCATGTGACGGTGATAGTTTTGTCTGCAACTCGCACTTACGTCTTACGTTATAGTCGAAGTAGTGATGTTTACTTCGTCCGCTGAACGCTGCCAAGACTAATGCGCGAATGAATGAAGTATGATTTCATAATTTTTCAGGATTTATACAAATGTATATCAAATACATCAGTTCAATTTAATCGAGTCAATTAATCGAGTACATGTCCACCAGGTCAAAAATGTGTGAGTGGAACGCAAGTCAGAAAAGTTACAACTTGGTAGTCTGTTCGCGTGGCCTAATGGCAGTGAATCAATATTAAACTTGGCAGAAATAGACCTTGAGTATCCTAAAATGTACAAGACCACTCAAATTTCATGAACTATCATCCATTTTTTTTACAATTTATAGTGCAAAATACGAAGCGAGGGAGTTTACGGAAAAGAACGTTATAATTGCTTTACAAACACGTAGTAACGTCAGTTGCGGAATGGCTCAGATGGTAAAGCGTTGGACTATTGTAACGTTAGGTCATGCGTGAACGGATTCGAATCCGCGCTGAAACTATTTTTCCTCTCTTTTTTCGAGGTTGCTGTTTTTTGTGTTTGTGTTTTCCCCCCTCTTTTCTCGAGAGGTTGCGGGTTCGAACCCGATCTTTTTTATATAGTGCCAAAACCTGGAGGTTCAGCGCCAGCAGTTTTTATCTGTCTGTCTGTCCCGACTTCACGGCTGATTTCTCAAAAACTACTGGACGGATTTCCTTGACATTTTGCACACTAACTGGAAGTTAGGTCCGATTGAATGTATGAAATTTTCAGAATCGAGGCTTGGAGAAAAAGTGGTTTTTTAAGGTCCTTTACTCGAAAGCGCCTCCCCAAATACTGATTCATGGACTGGCGAAATTGCGAAATGTGTAACGTCATCAATACCGTGACGTAATTTATCCCTCCAGGTTTACTGGAGGTCCTACAGACTTTATCTGTCTGTGTGTGTGTGTGTGTGTGTGTGTGTGTCTGTCTGTCTGTCCCGTCTCCACGGCCTATATCTCAAAAACTACTGGACGGATTTCCTTGAGATTTTGCACACTGACTGGAAGTTAGGTCCCATTCAATATTATCAAATTTTCAGAATCGAGGTTTGAAAAGAAAGTGACTTTTTTACATTTTGGTGTTTCAATGAAAACAATTCAACAGACTCCATTTTGCAAAATCTGGACGTCATCATTTGACGTCGTATAACGTGACGTCATTTGCGAGGAGATTTTTTGAGAAGGGTGAATACGCCGTATCTGCGAACACTGTCGACAACTTCAAGGCTAGTACGTTAGACTACTTCTGGAAAGACAGCCCTACTATGTATAACCCAACCTGCTGCACCTAGACTGCATAATAGCCGCCACGCATGCAAGTCTAGCACTAGGAACTATTAAAATGCTACACAGCCTACCTCATAGAATTTTTCAAGTTTAAAAAGCTTGATGTAGCCACTGTTTACAATTGGCCCATGCACACGCTGCCATGGTGAAATCTCCGCAGTAAATCTGACCTAATTTCTGATTGGCCAAAACTACGAAAATGCGTCACGGGAAGTAACTCCTGTATAGTTTTGAATCATACAAATTCGCACTTTTAAAGTCATTTTTCACTGTTTAATAGATACGAACGAAGAGGGAACTTTGTTGTTTTCAATCCCCAATACCATGTACTATCATAATATAATATGGGAACATCGTCCATATTTTGGCTGAGCGGACCTGTAGAAGGAGTTGTTATCCGAAGGCACGCCCTGCGGTCTATGTGTGATTCGGGTGTAATACTGCCAATAAACGTCGTTAAGCTTAAGATTACACCCGAATCACACGGACCGTTAAGGTGCATGGAGTACAGTACCGGTCAAGAGTCACAACAACCACCGACACCGACCATTTCAGCCTTCTTCCTGATGCGTTAGAATCCTGCCGTTGTCGTGGTGAACATGGCTGACAACGGTCAGAATGATTACTTGCTTGGTTTTTTCCTTGTCAAAACTTGTTATACCGTCAGATTGTTACCACCATCAGATTTTCTGCAACTTTTCGAAGCGAATCTAGCCTAAAAACCTACCAGTTATGAATCGTGTTAACAGGATTGACTCGTTGCTTGTAGAATGACGGTACTCGGTAGCAGTACCACACACGGTGTGTGCGTGAATCACTGAATGAGTACGAATGCACATGTCTGGGTTGAACATCTATAATACACTTCCTCCTCTGTGTGACTGTGTGAGTGTTAATTCAGCGTCTATGACATGCCAAAGGAAAGCAAAACATGTCATAATAGGAGCTTCCTGAACCTATCCATCATGTTTAAAATATATGGTTGATTGTTCCTGGGCCGATAGCTTAGAATTGGATTTACATGCTTTACAAACACTCCGTCATAGCAATTCTCTAATGGCTCAGCTGGTAGAGCGTTCGACTCTTGGTCATGCATGACCAGGTTTGATTCTGCGCTGAAACTTTTTTTTTCTTCTCTTTTTTCGAGAGGTTGTGTTTTTTTGGGGTTTTTATGTGTGTGTGTGTTTTCCCCCTCTTTTCTCGAGAGGTTGCGGGTTCGAACCCGATCTTTTTTTAAATGCCAAAACCTGGAGGTTCAGCGCCAGCGGTTTTTATTGTGTGTGTATGTCTCTCTGTCGATTCTCAACGGCTGATTTCTCAAAAACTACTGGACGGATTTCCTTGGCATTTTGCACACTTACTGGAAGTTAGGTCCGATTGAATGTATCAAATTTTCTGAATCGAGGCTTGAAAAGAAAATGATTTATTTATGTCGTAAACTCGAAAAAAACCCTGAGATGTCAATTGACAGAACAGCCAACTCGATATCGAGTCAAACAGAGTTATCTTTTCCTCAGTTCAGTTCAGTTCAGTCAAAGACCAAACATTACTAAGACCGCGCACTTTCCACACGTTGCATTGTCTTCGTCATCACAGTTTTTAACAAATTCAGCATTTTTAACAACAGTATTTTCTCCTGAGGTTCAACAGTGAAAGGAATCTTGTGCATCACAAATTACGAAGTTCGAGTTTTCTGTCCTTCTCGCGTTTATCATTGTGTATCGTCTGCTGCTCAGCGCGCAGATAATAATTATGTGTCCGGTGTTTATTTCTTTATTATGACCAGCTTGTTAGGGACGTGCATTTCCATGGAGAAAATTGTGTTTAGATCTTTTACGAGAGATATAGTTTACTGACACCTTGACCCTTTTCCCAGCTTTAGTGTGGGAATTTTCATTTGAGTGTTTACAGTAGGCCTACACTCACTTCTCCACGCACTCGGCTAATTAGTGTTCATGTTTACAAATTACGAAACAAACGGTTTCTCACATACATATCGCTTTAAAGAAATACTATAAAAAAAACTTGCACGCACTTGCATTCTGCTATTCATACACTACACAGGAAAAGGCGAAATATTATCACCAATCCATCAACTGATTTTGAGGGGGGAGGTTTTCGAGTTCGAGTCAAACAGAGTTATCTTTTCCTACTTTCACAAACAATGAGTTGAGTAGAGTAGAGTAGATTCTTCGGCCTTCTTAGGCGTCCAGGGCCTGTTGCCGATTCTGATGGTTCTCTGGCTGTATTTCCATCGCTCTTACGGATACTGGTCTTCTGACCAGGCGTAGTCATTTTCACTTGTGAAAAAAGAAAAAAAGAAAGCTAATACGAGAAGATTATTGACGTTGATGGGTTAGATCCGTATGAAACACCAAACAGTTTGTGGTCTGTGGACAAAAACCAGTTGCCTTACATAAACCACGCCAGGATTGTTCAATATTTTGTGCTGGGCAAAATTGCGAGAATTTTGCAGCCTTCAAAAGCTTGGGAGCTTACAGGACTTTCGTCTGTGGTTAATAATAATAATAATAATAATAATAATAATAATAATAATAATAATAATAATAATAATAATAATAATAATAATAGACTATTTGTACGCACATACCTTCTCTAATAGGCAAGCTCATGGCGTTTACAATGAAAAAGTCCACACTCATACAAAGCATTCCAACACTCGCACACTGTACAGTTGAAATAAAGAAAAATCAAATACAATACAATGAGCGCTTTTGCGCGGGAATTGTCTGCCGATAGGGGGCGCTTGCGAGTCGCGTCACTGACTCGCTAGCAGCAAATGCTGACAGTGTATGTTGTGGTTTGTTTTGTTGTTTGTGTCCAGGCCCAGTATTTTCCCGTCTGTTAACACTTGGTTAGATCATCTGCATGATATAAGAAGCCCACCTGTCAAGTTGTGAGATAATTGAGCAAAACACAACGGAGTTCTGGCCATTTGTAATACAAAACATGCAGGTACACAGAGGTTTTTGTCACGTGACCAAATCGCAGTATTTTGATTGGCGGAATAGGTCTTTGCTGTCTGCTACATCGTGTATGTTGTGGTTTGTTTTGTTGTTTGTTTCCAGGCCCAGTATTTTTCCGTCTGTCAACACTTGGTTAGATCCTCTGCATGATATAAGAAGCCCATGCACCCGCCAAGTTGTGAGATAATTGAGCAAAAAACAACGGAGTTCTGGCTGTAATACAAAACAGAAACATTTGGGAGCACTTTTCTTCACAAATATTTTAATCCTTCAAATAAACGTCATTTAAAAAATATTAACCGATTAAAAAAAATTCTACAATGTTTCTACTTTTTATTGCTTTTTAATGGTGTATTTTAATCCTCCACCCCCCCACCCCCCACCCCCCCCCCAAAAAACAAAAATCATCGTCACATACCTACATTAGATTAGTATTTAACGAAATTGCCAACAACTTGAACAAGCCACTAAACAAAATCCTGCCATTTTCCACAACTTCGGTAATTTATAACACATTAACTATCACCGAAAAATATATAGATCAATAACTATTGTGCAGCGTCAAAACAATGCGATTGTGAATCTGAGAAAACTCTTGAACTACCTTGCCACCAAATCAGCCTTTCGTCCAGAGATCCGTGCATTTCTCCGACGTAATGCAGCTCTCAACTCTTGGTTAGTCCACTCTCCGAATGGTTTTGCCATTTTCGGTAGTCACAAGATGCAGAAAATCGCAAAATAAGGCTCAAAGAGGTTCGCCGGAATGAAAGTTACAGTACGGAACAGAGATTCACTGACAAAGAAGGTTGACGCGCCTCGACGGCGCCCCCTAGCGGCGAGTTGCTTCCCTTTACCTGCGCAAAAGCGCTCATTAATGAAATAGCAAGCAATAAACAAAACACAAAACATAAAAGAGGCGCCTTGTGAAGCACTTCACTGCTCGCCAGGAAAGACTGACCGGAACAGGTGCGAGAAGTGCGATGCTACAAACCAGATGGCTGTCAGAATACAGTAGTTTCAGCAATGGTAAATGGTCTGAAATAAACTTATTTTGTTTACTCCCAGGGTAAAATCTCATCTCACACCTTCCTATTTCACGGTCACTTGTAAGTTGTCGCTGCGAACGCTATAAATGCTTTACAAAAACTCTTGCACACAAGATCTCCAATGACAGGATTGGTAGAGCGTTTGTCTCTTGGTCATGCATGACCAGGTTCGATTCTGCGCTGAAACTTTTTTTTCTTCTCTTTTTTCAAGAGGTTGTGGGTTCGAATCCGACCTGGTTTTTTGTGTTTGTGTGTGTGTGTGTGTGTGTGTGTGGTTATTTTCCCCCCCTCTTTTCTCGAGAGGTTGCGGGTTCGAACCCGATCTTCTTTTTTTATGCCAAAACCTGGAGGTTCAGCGCCAGCGGTTTTTATTTGCACGACGCCAGAACCGTGGAAATAAACCAAGCTGTGTATATCTCGGGGTCGTTCTCCACGACGTTTGGCTTGAAACATGAGAGATTCTTTCACAGTGTCATTGTAGACAAACATTTACTCCGTTTATATTGACGTTATCGGGGCTCGATAGAGGCTGGACGTAGGCTGGAGAGCCAGCAATCATTATCGATCAGCCTATTCCAAGTTCGGGAAAGCGGTGCTAAAGGGCGGCACGGGGTCGCCGCTATCAACCAATCGTTTTGCTTTGTCTCCCTCGATCGCTGCACGGAGACTGTAGGTTCACTTCACAGAGGCCGACAGGGAAGGTCGTGCGCCGTTCACACAGTCTCCATGCAAATGCCAGCGTGGACTTCCGTCACAGCGATAATTGCTCTAATGTCGCTCGCGAGGACGCTGGCCAATGGCAAAGCAGTGGGCTTAAGGTAAAGTCCACATCCAATCGCTGATCCCCGTTCCCTTCCGTGCCAGACAAAACATGTCGGACAATAGCGAGCGTGACTTTTCCACCTCTGGGTAATCGCTTGGGTCAATAGCGAGAGACCGGTGGACAATGGTCAGTGATTGTCCCAACACCGAGATCGGATTGAGTCCCGCCTTGGCAACTTCACAGTTCGGTAGCAAAGCTAAAAATACCATGGCAGCACTTACACTGAGCCTTTGGTCAAGGAAGGCATTGTGAGTGAGGGTGCAGTTAGTACAGGATCGATTTTCTGCGGGAAAGTGCAGACTACGTGAAGATACCATTATGACGGTAATGTGAACAATCGTACAAAGGGACTGTTTAGGCGAAACGTTCATATAATTATTACATTATTAGTCGACGCGCAAAGCCGCGAG